>JAVYIG010005043.1:0-145848 GCA_035222895.1 Strongylocentrotus droebachiensis
TCCTGTATTGCAGACTCATGGAAAAGGACTTGGATAATTAAGGGTTTTCCATGAAGGTGAACCAGATCTGTAGTGTCCAGAATATGTGCGTAACTTAGGGGCGTAGTTGTGTTGTAACATGAATGTTCCCAAGTTGAGGAAAGGTCTAGGAAACAGACTGCAGACTGAAATTAATGGCCCACAGGTGTAGACTTGGTTTCCAGGATACCATACCTACGATTGGGTGTTTCCCTCCGCGATGCGATTAGGTTTGAGAGCAAAGACTGCTGTGTCATGGTATATTTAGACAGGCTTCATGACTCTTGGAAACCTAGATATTCATATCGGTAGACTGAAAGGTGGTACTTCTTTTTAGATGAGACTGAGTGGAAATGAGTCTGAAGTATGTAAGCTATACTCAATCTCTCAACCTCTTTAAACTGAGAGGGAGAGTTATGTGCTCAGTCCAAGTCATTCATACACTTTATGTAAATATTTTTTTTTGTGGGGGGGGGGGGGGGGGGACTCAATTTAAGCCAAAATATCCTTTTGTGTCAATCTCTACTCATAGAGTAGAAAATACCTGTATTAGAAGATATCTTTTCAGAAACATTAAAATTTGGTTTCTCATGGTTTATTTAATGCATTCAGCGATTCTTTGGATCAACCATTACAGTCGAACCCCATCATAGATAAAGGCAATTTCTTAGTTGAATTATGTCATACACAAGATTAAAATAGCAGCACTTGTGTCTCCTTTGGCACTGATAGAGCTCTCAGATCTGGTACTAGATGAGAGAGCCCATGAAACCCAGAGTAATGTAAAGCTTTCAAAATGCTCTCTTAGGAAAGAAGATGGTGCACATGATTTTTTTTGTATGTGACCTTATGTGGATGTAGTCACTGCTGTGAAGCTCTTGACTCTGGATGATGGTTAGGTCTGACACAGAAGTCATGACCGAGTTCAATTCTGCCTGTTCATGCCAATGTTACATCTTGTCTAGAGCAGCTGTTTTAAAAATTAGAAACACTTACTACTCTGTAATTAGTGGTAATCAACCATGTGTTCAGAGTTCATTATACATCAATCATACATTGTGATATACTAGGTGGGTGGTCTGGAAATGAATCTTTTAGAGTTATTTTACATTCCTGTCAAAAGGTTTTCCTTTTAAGGAAATAAAAGTGGATTTAACTTTACAGTTGGTACTATACAGTGTGAGTCAAAAAAAACTTTACACCTAGAAAATTACTAATAATTTAAAAAATAATTTATGAACAGTGAAGTAATATACATCATATGAAAGATGTGTTTTATCCTGAATCATTTGGTACCATTTTTGGGTGGAATGTGTTCACGCTTGGATGAACAGGAGGTATTGTTTGCGAGAGTGCAAAAATCGAATTGCGCCAAAGTATTAAAGTGAGAGAATGAATTGAATGTATGAAAATGAGATGCATTGCAGATGCTTTTTTCAGTAGCAAAGTCACACACACACACACGCACACGCACATATGAAACACACACACTAACACACCCACCCACACGCATGCGCACACACACAAACATATGATAATGGTGTTCATTTGGAGTAAAATACTTTATTTTTTACTTGATCTTCAAATTGTTAACGATCATCATAATTATGATGATAATGTTAATTCAAATGCTTATCATCATGGATCCTTTGAAGCTTCATTTGTGACCAGCAAGTAACTGTCCGTTCATCTACTCCTCGACATGACCTCCGTCCCTTTCGATGCACTTTCTAGCGCGATGGAGCATCTCCTGAAACACTTGACGAAGTATGCGCCTGTCTCTCCCAAGTGCTTCGCTCTCAATCCTGACCCTCTCTCGTAGGTCGTTGAGGTTCGCAGGTGGGCTCTGGTACACCCGAGACTTGAGGTAACCCCAGACGAAAAAATCAAGCGGTGTTAGGTCCGGGGATCGACGTGGCCACTCCACAGGTTCTTTCAGAGCGATGATCCTGTTCCCGAAGAGTTCTCTCAACCTGGTCATCACAATCCTTGTCCTGTGAGCAGGGGCACCATCTTGTGCCCACCAAATGTGCCTGAAAGGACCGTTTCTCTGACGCCTAAATCGTGCCATCTGATTCAGAGCCGGGACAACCTGATCATCTATCATTCTTAGATAGCGCTCCCCATTCACTGTCTGTTCAAAGAAGAAGGGTCCAAGAAGACTTCCATTTCCAAGAAGGCCGATCCAAACTGTCACATCTAAATTTGCTATGCGAGTGTGTGTGTGTGTGTATGTGCGAGTGTGTGCGTGTGTTTGTGTGACTTATTGAGTGTGACTCTGCGTGTGTTTTGATATGTGTGACATGATTAATTTTGGTAGGGATGTTATTTGGATCTGCAAAGACCGAATTAATACCGAAATCCCAATTGTTTTATTCAAACATCACATAAGCATTATTTGGCGCAAGTCGATTTTTGCACTCTCGCAAACAATGCCTCCTATTTATCCAAGCGTGAACACATGCCACCCAAAATGGTACCAAACGATTTGGGATGAAACACTCTTTCATATGGTGTATAATAATTTACTTTTCATAAATGATTCTTAAAATTATTAGCATTTTTCTAGGTGTAAAGTTTTTTTTGACTCACACTGTATATTCATGTTAAAGGAATCATTTTGGAGTAATAATAATAATAATAATATTTCGCTTTTATAAAGCACCCAATACATTGATACAATGATGTGCCTACCGTAAGCGCTTTACAGATATTTGATTACCCCGGTCATCGGATTCAGGCTTACCCGCACACAATGTATGCACATTCTCCACTCCCTGGGGAGTATGTAAGAGCATGCAGATGAACAATGCTTAGAGTAGTCTTGATAGGATTCAAGAGCATATGAGACTAGTAGAAGATCTGGCAGAATTAAGGGGAATTAAGGGGGAGGAAGGAGTATAAAAGGAGAAGAGAGGAGAACAAAGAGTAGACGTTGAAAGATATAGGGGCACCCTCTTGTAACCCCCACCCCAGGGGCAAATGGAAAAAAGAAGTGTTTGTGAGAACTGACAGAGCTGAGCAATGATCAATAGATGAAGAACTATTTTCCTGCATCATGTTCATCAATTTACTGAGAATAGAATACAGTGAAACCTGTCTATAAAGACCACCCAAGGGAGACAAGAAAGGCGGTCTTTACAGGCAGGTGTTCTTTTATGAACAAGGGCCTATAGTACATGTTTCGATGAGAAACCATTTTCAAGGGAAACAAAAAATGTGGTCTTTGTAGACAGGTTGTCACCAAAGCAGGTTTGACTGTACATGCACAATGTAATACCTTGTTTCAACAATAAAGGCAGATTTCATACTTTGTTCTTTGTAGGAGTTGACAGAGTTGAAGCACAACCATAACAAGATGAAGAAGCAGCTAACAGACAAGCTTGCTGAGCTAGACCATACCACTACCAGGTGTCAACAACATGAAGAAGACGTCAAGAAACTTAGAATCAGGGTCGATGAGCTCAAGAGGGATTTAGCAAGGAGAGAGGATGAGGTAAGAAACTTGAGAGTCAGGATGGATGAGCTGAAGAGGGATTTAGCAAGGAGAGAGGATGAGGTAAGAAACTTAGAGTCAGGGTGGATGAGCTGAAGAGGGATGAGGTAAGAAACTCAGAGTCGGGGTGGATGAGCTGAAGAGGGATTTAGCAAGGAGAGAGGATGAGGTAAGAAACTTAGAGTCGGGATGGATGAGCTGAAGAGAGATTTAGCAAGGAGAGAGGATGAGGTAAGAAACTTAGAGTCAGGGTGGATGAACTTAAGAGAGATTTAGCAAGGAGAGAGGATGAGGTAAGAAACTTAGAGTCGGGGTGGATGAACTGAAGAGGGATTTAGCAAGGAGAGAGGATGAGGTAAGAAACTTAGAGTCGGGGTGGATGAGCTGAAGAGGGATGAGGTAAGAAACTCAGAGTCGGGGTGGATGAGCTGAAGAGGGATTTAGCAAGGAGAGAGGATGAGGTAAGATGTCAAAAGGTTTTTAGGAGATTCAGGCTGGACGGTTTGTCTTTGAGAAACTAGAGATCAGAGTGGATAAACTTAAGAGGGATTTAGCAAGGAGAGAGGATGAGGTAAGAAACTTAGAGTCAGGGTGGATGAACTTAAGAGAGATTTAGCAAGGAGAGAGGATGAGGTAAGATGTTGAAAGGTTGTAGGAGATTCAGACGAGACAGTAATTGTTTGGGTGAATAAACACTCCCATATGGTGGGAGGGAGGGGATAGTTGTCTTTGAGAAACTAAAGATCGGAGTGGAAGAACATAAGAGAGATTTAGCAAGGAGAGTGGATGAGGTAAGATCCTAGCTTTTGTAGTTTTTCAGGGTTTAGAAAGTGGTAAAGTGTGAACAATTAGGTCAGTAACCTTAGACTCGAGAACAATTTGAAGATGATATAAAGAAACTTAGAATCTAAAGTGGATAGTAATTGTTTGGGGGAATAAAGACCCCCATATGGTGATACTCTGAGAAGGGAGGGGGGGGGGGGGTACTTGTCTTTGAGAAACTTCGGCTCAGAGTGGATGAACTGAAGTGAGATGTAGGTAGGATAGAGGATGAGGTAATAAGTCATCTTTAAAAACACCAGCTGTGAAATAATATGATTTGGGTTGGGAAATAGTCATCTTTGGATGGTTGTCTGGTACCCTAATGGGTGATGGTCCTGAGAGGGAGTTTCTTATGATGGCCAGTTGTCCTAGCGTTGGTAGTTATCCATGGGGTAGCTGTTTGGAGGGTGGTAAGTGTAAACAATTTGGTCGGTAACCTTAGACCAAGTGTGAACAAGTATTAAGATAGTATCAAGAAATTTAGAATCAAAGTGGATGCACTCGAGAGAATTCTAGCTAGAAGAGAGGATGGGGCGGGGTATTGAGTGAATAAACACCCCCATATGGTGATAGTCCAAGACTCCAATGAGGCGGTAGTTGTCTTTGAGAATCTTGGGATTGGAATGAATGAACTTGAGAGAAATCTAGCTAGGAGAGAGGATGAGGTACGTCATCTATAAACACTGGAGCACCTTCAAAATAAGATGATTCTTCTGGTAGCAAAAAGATATCAATGATGCAATTCACAGGAGGGAAGATGGCTCAGTGGTAAAGCAGTGGTGTCCTAACTGGGAGGTCCCTGGCTTGAAACCAAGTTGATGCGCTGGTGCTCTTTGGTAGGGTATTAATCTGCATTACCAAGTCCCTTGTAGAGGACAGTTGTCTGTCCCTTGGTTGCTTACTTACAAGCAGACAGATGCTTTCTTACCAGTCAGGAAAAACTAACAAACAATTACCTTAAAGAAATTGTGTGCAGCCAGAATGTAAGAAAATCCTTTAAAGTACTGTTAGTACCCTTGCTTTAACCCTGCTGCCCTAAAGTACTGAAAGCATTCAAGAAATAATATCCTGCCTATCTTGTCATCGTTTTCCACATTTATACAAAATGTATCATGGTTTCAAGATCTATTTTAAAACCAGACACAGATGAATTCCTTAAAAGGGTGCACACCAAATATATCCCATGACCTTTTCAATAGTTTCCGTTCCATTTCAGGAACTCTAATGGGAGTCTGCATGTGATATCATTGTCAATAAAAGAGTATTGCAATCGGTTCTTGGAGAACAATGATAAGGTTGGCTACAAAGGATGAGAAATTGGTTGGGAAGACTAAACATCAATTGAAATTGCAGACTAATATAATGACCCTTTCTGAATGTTTGTTTCGTCTGACTTTTATTCCACCAAAATCCTTTCTTTTTCATTTATATCTATTCCTATTGACCAACTGTTTTTTCTCTTTATGCTGTCTCTTCTTCTGATTCTGTATACCTCTTTCTACCTGATATTTGTATCAATATATCATATCTCTCTCTCTCTCTCTCTCCCTCTCTCTCTTTGTCTCCCCTCTCTCTCTATTTCTCTCTCTCTCTCTCTCTCTCTCTTTCTCTTTCTCTCTATTTCTCTTTCTCTCTATTTCTCTCTTTCTCTTTCTCTCTATTTCTCTCTCTCTTTCTCTTTCTCTCTATTTCTCTCTCTCTTTCTTGCATTTCTCTATTTATCTACTGCGCCGTATCATGTTCCATCATATTATTCCTCATACATGTAAACATATAAATCTCTATATATTTACATACTTACATCACTTTCATTACAACTCTCCTTATTCATATCTTTCTCTTTTTTCTGTCTTGTCTCACGATGCTCAGGTGGATGAGAGGATAAACTTTGTGAAGAAGCTTCAGAGGAACCTGGATGAGACCTTACAGCAGAATGAGAATCTAACACTTCAAATAGACCATCTACAAAACAGGTGAGAAACCGCATCAAGTCATACATACCCTTTCTCTTCTTGAGAGTCTTTTATTGGGAAGTCTCATGAAAATTATCATTAGCGAGCTTTCGATTTAGGCACCCGACGTCGGCTACTACGAGGTACTGGAGCGTGGAGACGTTGCGCAGCTCACGTCCGTTCCCTTCGCGGCAGTGCTTTCGATTTTTCACGTCGGTGCTTTCGTCTGTCACGTGACAAATTTTTATAGATCAGGTGATTAAATCAAGTAATAAATTCTGAATAACATGAGGGTGACAGAAATAGAAAGTTAAAATGATAAAACAAAAAAGAACAAGAATAATAAACAAAGGATAGGAAGAGTAAATAATAAAAACAAGAATAACATAAAAGAAGGTGATAGAAGGAAAAAACAAAGAACAACATAAGAGAATTAGGTGATTGAAGGAGAAACAAAGAATAACATAATGAGAAACAGAAATTGATAGAATAATAAAACAAAGAATAACATAAGAAAAGGTGATAGAAGGAAGAAACAAAGAATAACATAAGGAAAGATAGAAAGAGGAAGTGATAGAATGATAAAAACAAAGAATAACATAAGAGAAGGTGATAGAAGGAAGAAACAAAGAATAACATAAGGAAAGATAGAAAGAGGAAGTGATAGAATGATAAAAACAAAGAATAACATAAGAAAAGGTGATAGAAGGAAGAAACAAAGAATAACATAAGGAAAGATAGAAAGAGGAATTGATATAATGATTCAAACAAAGAAAAACAAAAGAGAAGGTGATAGAAGGAAGAAACGAAGAATAACAAAATGAAAGACAGAAAGTGATATAATGATAAAACAAAGAATAACATAAGAGAAGGTGATAGAAGGAAAAAACAAAGAATAACATAAGGAAAGATAGAAAGAGGAAGTGATAGAATGATAAAAACAAAGAATTGCATAAGAGAAGGTGATAGAAGGAAAAAACAAAGAATAACATAAGGAGAGACAGAAAGTGATAGAATGATAAAACAAAGAATAACATTAGAGAAGTTGATAGAAGGAAGAAACAAAGAATAACATAAGGAAAGATAGAAAGAGGAATTGATATAATGATTAAAACAAAGAAAAACAAAAGAGAAGGTGATAGAAGGAAGAAACGAAGAATAACAGAATGAAAGACAGAAAGTGATATAATGATAAAACAAAGAATAACATAAGAGAAGGTGATAGAAGGAAAAAACAAAGAATAACATAAGGAAAGATAGAAAGAGAAAGTGATAGAATGATAAAACAAGGAATAACCTAAGAGAAGGTGACAGAAGGAAGAAACAAAGAATAACATAAGAGAAGGTGATAGAAGGAAGAAACAAAGAATAACATAAGGAAAGATAGAAAGAGGAAGTGATAGAATGATAAAAACAAAGAATAACATAAGAAAAGGTGATAGAAGGAAGAAAAAAAGAATAACATAAGGAAAGATAGAAAGAGGAAGTGATAGAATGATAAAAACAAAGAATAACATAAGAGAAGGTGATAGAAGGAAGAAACAAAGAATAACATAAGGAAAGATAGAAAGAGGAGTTGATATAATGATTAAAACAAAGAAAAACTAAAGAGAAGGTGATAGAAGGAAAAAACAAAGAATAACATAAGGAGAGACAGAAATTGATAGAATGATAAAACAAAGAATAACATTAGAGAAGTTGATAGAAGGAAGAAACAAAGAATAACATAAGGAAAGATAGAAAGAGGAAGTGATAGAATGATAAAAACAAAGAATAACATAAGAGAAGGTGATAGAAGGAAGAAACAAAGAATAACATAAGGAAAGATAGAAAGAGGAAGTGATAGAATGATAAAAACAAAGAATAACATTAGAGAAGTTGATAGAAGGAAGAAACAAAGAATAACATAAGGAAAGATAGAAAGAGGAAGTGATAGAATGATAACAACAAAGAATAAAATAAGAGAAGGTGATAGACGGAAGAAACAAAGAATAACATAAGGAAAGACAGAAAGAGAAAGTGATATAATGATAAAACAAAGAATAACATAAGAAAAGGTGATAGAAGAAGAAACAAAAGATAGCAAGAGGAAATAATAGAATAATGAAAAACAAAGAATAACATAAAAGAAAGAGATGAAACTACACTCACGTTGACGTTTTCACGGCGACGGCGATTCACGGAAATTACCCCCGACTCCCGTCGGGTGATTTGGAAGGGAACGTGGGCCCAGAAGCTCACGCATGCGCAGGGGATAAATATGACGTCACGCGTAGTAGCCGACGTCGGGTGCCTAAAATCGAAAGCTCGCTATTGTTGATTAAGTAACTTGGTATCAAGCTGTTGGTAAATTGGTTTACTAGACTTTAGACTGGTATCATATCACTCTGTATTATCACCCAAGGTGTAATAAGGTAAATAATAGGTGTATCCGTAATATGAAACTAATTGAATAAGCAGCTTCAGAGAAAGCACTTGTACAAATGGCCCCCAAATATTAAGAGATGTTTTACACATGTAGACCCCTCACTTTGTTCATTTTGGAATAATAACTGCCAAAGTGATGGAGGTGCTTCATGAATACCTTTTGTTTACCCTCTTGAAAAGAATACTTCCACTTGTGTTTATCATAGAATGTACTACCGGTGCATAAGTGAATAATGATTAAATAACTTCCATGAACACTATCCAGCAGTCGTCTTGATGGGTCTTACAATGACCTTTATCTGCCCATGCCAAGATAGTGTCTCTGAAGTGGCATATTGAATTGATGATATCATGTGTATATTGACTTGTTTCCTTTTTTTAATGCAATGTGCAGACCTGATGGAAATCATCTCTTAAATTTCTAAAATATAAAAACTCACAAACCCATAAACATTTGACTTCCCTGCCAGCACAAGAGGGCGCCAGTCATGTTTTTAGTTTGTTAAAATTTGATTTTAATACCCCACTGTATGCTTGTCTCATAATGGAGCACCTGTGCTTTGTTTGTTACTCATACACCTTTTCCATACCTACCTGCGAGTAACACTTTTATGTTTTATTTCATTGGAAATTTAATAAACAAAGAGAATTTTCATGAAACTTTTGTGAAACCTGGGAGTGGAGTTTATTGAAATGGTCACAAACAATTTCACGGTAGTAACTTGAGGCAATTTCAATACTTTTATTATATCGCTTGTGAAATACTTGTTCTAATTGTGCAAGGGGTTAATTCAATAATTGCGCATTTAAAATCAATAAAGTGCTTATACATGATATCTTGCACTTCAGGATAATGATTTTTTTTCAATTTCTGGAAATATTTATGACTTTTTTATTCTAAGATGTTTTATTCTAAGTTGTTAGTTGCATCTATTCATTCAGTTTAATAATCATTATTTTTTTCTTTCCTTTCTTTCTTCCCTTAGACTACGTACTCAGACGTCAAACGTTGGGATTGCTAAGAAAAGAATGTCAACTCTCAAAATGGCTGCCAGTAAAAGTGATCAAGACTCTTGTTCCGACTGATCGGGATCTGGAATCTGCTCTGTCAAACTGGAGGCCTCTTGTCTAAGAATCGTGACTTTAAAGGGAGTGTAGCTTGGCAAATACGGGTTAACACCATCTACGACTTCTTTTGGACTTCTGCACGTAAACGAATGGACTTGATTAACAGTAGTCAGCGACTTAATCTCTACATGGTCAGCGTTCGCGAAACAGACCAAAGTTCTCCTCATGCTTCGGTTTCGAGTATGTTGCACGTACGTGATTGCTGCGGTCGCGTCGTCCATAGTCGTATTATACCCAGTTAGCCCAGAGTCAGGCCACAGGAAAGACACGTAGTCTCGTCATGCTACATTCCCTTTAATCCCCAAGATGACTGGAACAAGTATGACTCCTATTCGGACTGATCAGAAACAGGAACCTGAACAGTATATGTGTTCATACTGGGCCTGCTTAGCAAAGAAATGCATCCCGACCCTTAAAATTACTGGTAGTAGTGACTACAGTTCTATGACTCTATAAACACATTCTCCACTATCATATTTCCACCAACAATTTCCGCCGTGTGGACCGAAACTGACTCCAATTCCACATTCCATTCCATTCCAAGATATTTTTTTCATGTCACATTTTTCATTTGTATCAGTTTTTAGGAGTATGTTGCAGGGACTGTCTATTGAGATAAGGTTTCATCAAATCAACGATGGAAGATTATCGGTCTGGATATGTTCTACAACAACAGCTATTTGTTTTTTTAAGTGGAAGGTGCTTTGTAGCTCAGCAAAGGAGAACAAAAAGTTTCTCCCTTTTTTTGCTTTCTGGGCATGTATCTGCTCCAGAATACCATAAAAGGAAGGTTAAAAAATATATTGATTGAGGGACTTATGAAACTCGGAACTTCACTAGTAATAGTATAACACATTTTGGATTGTGAATACAACAGTCATGAATTGACGGAGTACAATTCTTATTCTAATTGCAGATGTGTTATGGAATTCCTTTAAGAAGCTTCATTTTGCATTTCATTTAAAAACAAAAGAGTAGCACAGTTCTAGGTATTACATTAAAATTATGCATTTTATGTTTTATTCATTCTATAGCAATTATTCTTATGCTCAAAATGAGAACTATGTAAACAAACAAAATCTTCATATATGCATTCTTAATACTTTCACCTTAAATGTATCTTTGAATGAATGACGTCAAGTTTTATGCGGTCAGGATGCAATTTAAAGGATCTATAATTTATTAACTAATTATACAGTAAGATACAAGTGGCAAACTGAACCATTAACAAGATTTCACTTATTAACGAGGCAACTCCTACTTTCAAACCGAGTACTTAAAGACATCAATCAATTCATCTACCGTAGATACTCAAGAATTCCCCCCTAAGATTTATTCATTTGTTTGAATACAATATGGGCGATGATGCAACTTTTTGGACATTTTGTATACATCACTAAAATATGTTTAAAGATTATCTACGATGAAGAGTAGATGAAATCTTGTTTACAAATTTGTGGTATAAGAAAATGATCTTGGTTTATTAGAAAATCTTGGTATATCAGGTCTATAAACCACCCCCCCCCCCCCCCCCAAAAAAAAAGAAGAAGAAAAAAGATGGAGCAGTAAAATCCTCACCTTGTAATAATAAAGTTAGTTAAACAGTGTTGTTTAATGAATGAATTAAGCTGGAAATGTATATTTTTCTCTAATAAATCATGCCAAAATCTGCCAAAATATTGTGATATATATATGCCATCATGATCAAAGCATACTATCAGCACAGAGCCAGAAGGGCCTTAGCTCTGTGTTACAGTATATGAGTTGTGCCCTTCTGGCTCTAAACAGTTGATATGATGGGCCTTGTGAGAAATCTCTTGGTATATACAGATGTCTGAAGGGATTTGTATTTTTCTGCAAGCTCACTTTTAAGAAATAGATATATACGGTTTAATGACACTGTATTCAGCTATTCACTGTCTTAAGGGGTTTGGATTTTATGTACATATAACTGATAAAGCAATGCAAGGAAATTGATATGTTATTGTCTTGTAAATGTGTGTACATGTATTTATAGCTGTGAAGGATTGAATGTGGAGCATGAGAAGACATGAGATTATAGTAGTTTTCTTGACAGAAATATAATACTAGTTTTCTTGACAGAATTATGATACTAGTTTTCTTGACAGAAATATATCACAGCTGACATATTGTATAATAAAATATCAGATTAACACATGCATAGGATATATGTATGGTTAGTTGTAAAGTTAAAGGAGAAAGTCATCTAGTTTTGTGACAGATTGTAGATATATTGTACATTTGTGAGATATATAAGAATCTGACTGTTTGTCTGTCTGTCCAGTGTCTCTGTCTTTGTCTCTCCTTGTCTGTTCCCTTCCTATATATCCTTCCTTTTTAATCCCAACTGTTCTTCTCTGTCGTATTACACCAAAGTCACAAATATTGCATATTTACATCTCATTTACATTATGAAATAGATTTTCATTTTTTCTCTTGTCTTTCGAAGCATTTCGACTTTGTTCAAATGCTCTGTATTTAGATTCAAGTCTTCTTGCTTTTCATGATTATATAAAAGTAACATTATTGTTCTATCTATTTATTTATTTAACCTAGCAGCATTTTTGTTTAGATTATGTTTCTGTATTCCACCAATGATGAATTCATTATTATTTATTCTGCTTTTCTGTTCATGATAAATTATAGGAAAGGAGGTCTTCTGGCCTACATGTACATGGTGATGTAGAATGGTTGGTTATGACTGGTGTAGTCCCATGTGCCCATACAGCATGTTGGTTCTAAGGCAATATGATAGTCCAACAGCCTGTCTTAAGATGGTCTCACTCCAAACCAAACTGAACATTGGACTTTGATGAGAAATACATCAATATAATCCTCATGTAGTATGTATTCAATGCTTATTAATTTGAAATATAATAGAAATGCTACAATTTTATTTTTACGCCTCTGCAATGGTGCCAGAGACATTATTTTTCTTACAATCTTTTTTTGTAAAGGACATTCTAGAACATTCTGTCATTAAGTAAGTACATACAAATATGATTATTTTAAAAAATTGTTATTATTTCCTACTTGAGTTTTGATCGATTAAAAATAAGTCTATTTCAGATAAGTCAAATTAAGTCGACGAATATGTGTGTCCAATCTGTACCTTGAAAAAAATGTATTCTCTCTAACCCACCTTGACTATTCTCTGTGAGATAGGACTGAATTGTTTCATTTATTTGTTTATACCAGGGCAGTGATCATGTGTAAATTGAAATCTGAAAGCTTTTGTTTAGATCCTACGGTCTATAATCATCTCATAAGTTTATAAGTGACTCGTTATTTTTAATGAGTTTGACATTAAACCATTTGTTGTGTTTAATTTCATTTTGTAATGAGAAGAAAGTCCTGCGAGTGTCAGAAAGCATTTGTGAACAAAAAAGAAAGAAAGGCTGGAAAGAAATCGGGCATTTAACTTATAAAGAGAGACCTTTTCTGTATTGTTTTGATTAAAAGTGTTCTATAATCTTTAAAATTTACAACATTTAGGGGTTCATTTTATCATTGAGATCATGGCATGCAGAGTATTCCCTATTTAAGTAATATTGACTGCCTTCTGGGCAATACGACATATATCGCCCGAACCGAAGGTGAGGGTGATATATGACAAGTCGTATTGCCCTGAATTAGGCAGTCAATATTACTATTATTAACCACATCAGACATCTAGAGCAAACAAGAAACTCTTACTATCTTATACTCTTAAATTATGTAGGCTACACAGGGTCTCCTAGCATTAGAAGTTGCAAAAACATTGTCAAACCAGCACTGTTCATCCAGTGTTTGACAGATTTTCGATACACTGCAAACAGTTTGCCTAGGGTGTGATTGTTACGTCACAAAGAGTTCGCGCAAAGTGCGCATTTTCTTATACACGATGCGCGATGTAAATTACAATAGCTGATGCGCGATGTAAATTACAACTGGCACTATATTATTGCTCACTAGTTTAACACGCATTTTGCCATTGACTTTTCTGAGCGGGCTAAAATATTTGTCCATTGGATTACTGTATAACCTATATCGCCCGCCAAATTACACACAAATCCCATTGACTCTTCTGAGCGGGCTAAAATATTTGCGCATTGGTTTACTGTATAACCTATATTGCCCGCCAAATTACACACAAAATCCCATCGACGTTTCTGAGCGGACTAACTTATTGTAATTTTGTTCACTTGTCCATCAAACCTTGAGGGCAATAACATTTAAAAATTTCCCTGCTCAGATGTCTGATACGGTTAATAATTCCTAATATATTTGAAGCAGACATACTCTCCTTTTCCTCTGTTCTATTATTCTGCAGCTCTCCGAGCAAAAATGATCAAGAATAATGTGCCATTAAATTTAACAGGAGACATGGGGAGGAATAAAAATAACTTGTATGAAAGATTGGATGATGATTTATGTGTCTGGTATTACAATGCCCTGTGCTGTACACACTGATATGATAATGGTATCATGTTCAACCATAATAAATGAGATCGCATAAAACCAACTATGTGCATCCATATTCATTTGTCTGGCGTTACTGATTCTCTCTCTCTTGCTCTCTTTTCTATTTTACACTTTTTCTTCCCCTCTTTCCAGCCCTCTTAGTCTGTCTTCCTTTCTCTCTCCCTGAATTCATTTGTCTGGCATCACCAACAGCCCCCTCCCTCCCTCCTAACTTTCGGCCTTCTCTCCGTTTTCTTTGATATTTCTCTTGCTCTTTATCTTCTCAACCCTAGTTTCATAGGGGTATAAAACGTTTTTCTCAAGCATTTGAGCTCAAGCAAATGATCATCACTGTAATGTAAAATGAGATAATATATATATATATATATATAAAAAGAATACAACACAAACATTCTTTGTATATCATGATTTATTTTCATATCCTTTCTGTAATACATGTACATCACTTTTTTCTACCCAATGTTAAAAGGACTGCATAAACAGGTAGCGACATCCCTTACAGAAATTTAGGCATGCCGGCAGTTACCGACTAGCTAGTGAAAGCTAGTGACTAGCTAGTGGCTATCCTAATAAGCAATCGCTAGCTAGCGCACTGTACACGCTCGCTTATTGCTCGCTATAAACTCGCTTTAAATTTCTGCCCTATCCTGCTGCATGCATGCGAGGACCAATGCTGCATGCCTGCAAGCTATTTTAAAGTCCATTTGCAGCTTGCAGGCTTGCAAGATTGGTCATGGAACCTACTGCACGCCAGAAAGCTTGCAAAGTTTACGGAAATCTTGCAAGCCTGCAAGCCTTGCAGGCTAACACGCTATTTTAAAAACGGCTGCAAGCTTGTAGGCTTGCAAGATTGGTCATGAAACCTACTGCATGCCAGAAAGCTTGCAAAGTTTACTGAAATCTTGCAAGCCTGCAAGGCTTGCAGGCTAACACGCTATTTTAAAAACGGCTGCAAGCTTGTAGGCTTGCAAGATTGGTCATGAAACCTACTGCATGCCAGAAAGCTTGCAAAGTTTACTGAAATCTTGCAAGCCTGCTATTTTAAAGTCGACTGTTTACATGGAACCTACTGCACGCCTGCAAGCTGGCACGTCGCAACTCGCAAACCAATTCTACAATTTGAGAAGTTAATTGCAATTAAGCTTACCAGTCTTTTAGAAAGCATACTAAGCATCTGCATTTCAAGTAGTACTCTTCAATAAGTTATGTACAATAAAGAGGGGAAAAGTTGTTACATGTACATGATCAAGTCGCACACATTTCTCGAGACTCGTACAAAAGAGAAACAAAATGATGGTTTCCAGGAACCAAGTTTACTTTATATCTTACAGAATGTATCTATGGATTTGATTATTCAGTGCTCTCACAATAATTATTGCTGCAAATGTCAGCTGACATAAAGTTACATTTAAGAGATTTTATAGGCATTTTATGCAATTTCACATTCTGCCTTTTGAAATACAATTATTCATGATGGGTGAATGGAATCATTTGTATGTAAGCACTTCACAAAGACCATGCATTCAATTGAGTTACCCAATCAACCACTACTCAGGGTTTGACAAGTCACAATACAATTATATACAGAGTGTAATGAACACAATACATAATAATAATACTCACGTTTTTATGTAGCTTATAAATAGCTTATAAAACAAAGAGGTATGGCAAAATAAGTCTTAGCCTTAAAGCGTCCGAACACCTTTGTATACAGATGCCAACTGATGATCATGCTAATCTCTCTCTACTTGATTGGGGCGTTTAGCGACATACAAATAATCACAATCATCAATCTCCATGAAAACACATAATTCAATTATATCCTTTATTTCAACTGCTACTAATTCAAAGCCATCTTTTCTGCAAGGAACAAGGTGACTTACTTTAGCAGATGTCATGTCATCATTTGATAGGTGAAAATCTACAACCTGGAACTTCTCAATAAGGGCAATATATATTGAACATGAACAGATACCATCACATGAACAAGGAGCTGAAGGGGTTAATTCTATGTATTTATGAACACGACCAAATGATAAGGTTTCATCCTGATAAAACATAACAGTGTATGAATTTCGCTGGTAGGCCAAAGTATATTCTTTTGAACATATTACCGTGCTATCCCACATTACTCTTAAGAAAGATTGAACCTCACGGCAGACTGCATGGCCGACTAGTCTCCGTATTACAGTTTGTTCCATTCTTTTTAGGGTGTATTTCTTAGTGACACCAAGAATATAGTAATCATGAAACATATGCTTACCTTTCTTGTATTTGTGTGAGGAGAATCTCATTCTAGAGAAAAACTTTCCAACTTCAGAATCCAGTTTCAAATCTTGCACAAGCAATGGATACTTCAAGAAAATTGCCACACTGTTAGCAATTTGCATATCAACATTTTGTGTACCATGAAACAAAGACAATAATTCTCCATTAATCGATTCAAAGGTAAAACATGAATAAACCCAAAGGGGACCAAGATTTCTGACAACATCACATAGATGAAGCAGTTGGTGAATATTTGATGTCATCTCACTTTTGGAATATAAGGTTTCATGCATCATACAAAAATGTTGTAAAACTTGCTCACAGTGATCGATAGTTTCGTGGGAAATGGAATCTACATTAAGTAAATACACAGCCTCCACCAAAAGCAAATAATGCTGAAAATACATGTCAAGGAGTAAACCAGATAATACTGGTAGGGAGTAGTAGAAGAGCCATGACCGACACTCTGATGCCTTCCAGTATTTTCTGTGATCCCTAATACTTCTTGGTACTCGACCAATGAAATTTGGAGGTTTCAGATTCTTCAAACGGGCATCTGCAGCAGAAAGTAAGTGGGATATACTATAAGGTTGACTGGAATGGCTGCTATCAAACCAAAGTTTTAAAAGCCTTCTAACTATTCCAAGAAGAACCTGGTGCATCCAGTCAATAGCTGTACCATTTATCAAATCAGGCATATGGTACAAAAACCAGGATGGACCTTTTATTCCGAGTATTGGTTTTCCCATCTGAAAAGCCTGCTCTGCGCACATTTTTGTTTGGTCATGTGTTCTTTTGCTGTCATCTAATGTGGTCAAATCACAAGGGAACACTCTTGCATGCCCTCTTCCAACACTTATGACTTCCCCTGGTTGGGTGCATTTGGGGCATCCATATAACCCATTAAATTGGGTCATATTGAGGACCGAGCATTTTGCAGGCATATCACATGTCCCACACAATAAAATGCCCTTAACCTTTTGTTCCATTCCCAGGTAATTACAGATATTAACTCCAGATGATAAGTCTTGCAATGATGTATGAAAAGGTTTCAAAAAAGTATTCATGTGTGGCTTACCTTCACCATACCACAAACCTGCTATCACCATTTTTTCTTTCAGAAATCTTTTAGTTGGGGGCAATTCGTTGATTAAAAAATAAAGGGGCCAAATTTGAAATTTTGAGGACTTAAAAATTGGAACGCCATCAGTATTCCACATAAATGAAATATTATTGGGGTTTTGTAGAAGTCCACCAGGTTGTGAAAACTTCTTGTACAAGAGACCATCATATATATCTCTAATCGTACCATCATTTTTTCTATGAAATCTGTGTTGCAGATCACCACTAAAGTCTTTTTGTTGAAACAAAGCTTGTATCTGTGCCAAAATGGGGATTTCAATGAAATATGTCTTGTCTTTCTTACTTGTAATTTGTTTGTGACAACATGGACAGCTGTTTTGTTGTTTATTTAAAAGGAAACCACAAACTGAACAAAACTGGTGAAATACAAGGGGCATCTTTAAGTTAGAGAAATATTTCTTAAACAAATGAAGGGTAGTCTTGCACAGGTTTGGGTGTTTGCAATGCAGGCACACAAGAGTTAAAATGTCAACAAGACATGACCCTGTTAAGCTATGCCTCAACCCTAAGGTTAAAATAAGAAGCATGCTCTCTGCAAGGGTCAATGGGGCTCCTTCATACAATGGTTTGCTATCAAATGGTGAATCATCTGATGATGCAGGAATGTCCTCAAAGCTCTCCTCAGCATCGAACCAGTCATCACCAAGAACATCAAAATGTATGTCATCCCCATCCTCTTCCTTTTCCTCTTCATTGTTGTCCGTGGACATAGCAGTGACAGCATTGGCCATCCATTCACCTGGTGGATCAGCATCTCTCACATCTGAAAGGAGAAAACAGGAGAAATATAAATTTCTTTATAAAGTCAAAAATAATTGTAATTGAATGTTTCAATGAAGTTATGTCAGATGATTGTTCTTTAATCCTCATCATGCCTTTATTCCTTTTAATAGATACTCATCTCAACATTTTGCTTTTTTGAAACTGACTTTATCTGCAGTGATTGCACTTGCCCCAGCCAAATTTTTGCAAGTTTGTTGAGCCTTGAGAAAATTATACCAGTTAATCACTTTGTGACTTATTTGTTCAATACACATGCATATTAAGTTGAAATCAATATTACAGCAAAGATTATCAAAATCATTGTTAGGGAAACATTGATTTTACCACACGCCAGTGCACTTAATAACTTACAGGACTATAAAAAAGAGGATACCTGATTTTCAATGAGAAGATTTAATACTTTACAGGACCAGAGCTGATTTTTGATTTGTGGAATCATTGTGGATTTTGGGTACGTGTCGGGGGATCGACTAATTTTCCGGGAGTCTCCCGGATTTGCCACTCTGCATTACATTAACAAATTTCAATCCCTGACACATACTTGAAATGACTATGCACTGCACATAACTGAATGCATTAAACATTATAATATGAGCTAATCTTCCAAGATTAATTGCCGTGAAGTTATTCGCTTCAAATGGAAGAGAATGATCATGTAGATTAAAAAGAGGGTGGGGTGACAGACATAAAATTCTTGAAGGGTACCAAACAAGCATCACTCAGCATATTTCGTACTTACTCTCTACGAGAGTTGGAGGGGCATCCCACCACTCAGTATCCACTGCCTCTGCAGCTCCTGCAAAACAATTGATATGTTTAAAATTTAGATGAAACATGGTCAGTGTGACTGTATCATTACTTTCTAAAGACTTAACACAACATTGTTACACAGTCAAACTTGCCTTAAATTTGCTGAGACTGATGAAATAGCTTCGACTTAAAAATGTTTGCACATTGGCTGTAATTTGATTTCTGAAGCATAAAATAGCGGGAAAAAAAAATCTCAATTAAGTGGTTATATATTCTATGTCATCAACTATTAAATCATATAACACAACACCTGCATTGTATATTAAGTTAGCTTTAAATTAAAGAGCTGAAAAGTATTGGCGATGTGTGTGTGAAACTTTACCTCCTTTCTTATGTGCACTCCTTGACTGGGTCTCAGTGACTGATAGTTCGGGATCATCAAAACCCTCGTCTATCCACAAAGAAAATCATACAAAACAAGACAAAGTGATTAGGCCAAACTTGAAAGGTTACAGCTACAGTTTCTAATTATGTGTTATATACACATCATATTGCACTTCACATGATTGGTATGGGTATTGCAAATGGAGATTAGGTAGAATGATCCATAATGGTCCAAGAGAGAATTTCAAGAAAAAAACACAGTCGGCCAGGACTTATGAAATAGCTTTGGCAATAAAGAGAGGGGTCGTTTGATGAAGTGTGATGCATGAAAGGTTGACTGTATTGAGAATGGTGTAATGGTTTTGAGGACACCATAGCAAGTTAGCAATAATTTTTTTCTTGGAGAGCTTAATTTTCAGATTTTTTCATTTTTCGGGGGGGGGGGGGGGGAGGGAGTAGTGTAGCGGAGAATGTAGATATCATGACCCCCCCCCCCACCATGGTTCATACTACATGATCCACCACCCACAAACACCTAAAAATCAAGACAATACTTGTTGTACATGTATCATAACTACAATTTGGCGTTTCAATAGGACATTTAGGAGTGTGATCTATTGCATATTTTAAAAGCAGTAGGTCTTGATCATTGAAGACAATACATTACTACTATTAATACTAGTTGGAATAAAAGTTTCAATGGCATGTCCCGGTGATCTAGCTTAACGCGGAGCTCCAGTCGCTGAATAAAATAACCATACTTTCAGTGAACTTACCAACTTTGGAACTAGAAGATTGAGTGAAGCTTTCAGGAACATCCCACCAGTTACCGCCGACTGCCTCTGAAGAATCTGTGTAATTAAATTAAGGTAAATCTTTTTTCAACATGGATTTCGATTTTGACCCATAATTTCCTAAAAAGGGACCATTAAACTGATTATTTCATTCAAGTAGGTAAGTGGAACTGATATATTATAGCCTAGGCCTAATTTACAATATAACATGCATGAGGTAAAATGACATTTTGGGGGATTTGGGGGGCATAACATAACAATACGACCTGAAATGGCCGTGGCGTTATCAAGGGAATGTGTATCAACGGTTTCCGTCTCTAAAGAGAGAGCCGGCCGACCCTACCCCAATTAAGAGGCTAACGAACGAAAGAGACAGAAAATTCGGTCTAGTCAGGTATGTACCAATTCATCAGATTCATCATGTAAATTGTAACTGTACTACTAGATCTAGGCTAATCATAAGTAAGTAAATTAAAGTAGGGGTCTATGTTCATGAGATAATCTGAATTCGGAACTTACCACATGTCTTTCTTTTGTCTCCTTCCAAGCTTTGATTTTGGCTGGGTTCCAGCAAGTTCTTCATTTGTTCTGGAAGTTGAACTTGATCCAGCTCCTTTTCAGACGTCACACTCACGTTGGACACATTTCCTTTTCGTGAAGAATAATTATAAGGTCCTCTTCTTCCCCTTCTCAGTGAAATTGTCTGCTTAGCTTTAGGTGTACTAGTTTTATTGTCAAAATTCATGTTTGATGATCAGAAAGGTGTAGGATAGATCGAGCTTGAGATCGAGATCAAGAGAGCTAACGTTAGCAAGGGTTAGGGTGACTTGGACCTAGTCTAGACTCAGTTAGAGAATGTTCAAGTGTTGCAACAAACGGACACGAAGATGAGTCTACGGGACTACTACGTTTTTACGTACGCGAACGATTCAGTTTCGTCTTTCTGAGCTGAGCTGAGTCTGAGAATGAACAAGTTTGACTTTCGTACATCTAATTATTGCCGGTAATCGCTTGTATATTTTACAAAATATACTTTGAATCAGGGTCCAAATCTTGATGAGGTAACCAATGTACCTGTATGTAAATCTCAAGTCCAGTCAAAGAAAATAGATGATTCAAAATTCCGGTAGCGGTGGCATGCATGCAGTGCATGAATTTGTACAGAGCGTGAATTGAAGCGCTAGCGACATGACGTGCGTGCGTAGAGAGCTAGCCTTACACACGAGCTGTGATTCCTTTATCCATGACGTCAGTCCCATTATTTTGTTATTTGTTTCCACTTTAATAAAGAAGCTTAGAAACTAATTTACTTATTTACAAATTTGAACCTTTCATAGAAAACACAAACCCGAAATTGATAATGAATCAGTCCTAATCTTGCCTCGGACCGTAAATAATAACAAAATAAAATAATTGCGTACACATGTACTAAGAACATGCTACCACCAAAATCAGCGATAGTCTACAATGCATCCGCGGTTCCGTCCCCACGAAATAAAAACCCTTATCAGGCGAAGGCGTGGTGGCGTTTACATCTAATATTATCTAAATAGAATATTTTCAAAAAATAACAAAATCAGATTCAACAATGATTTAGATTTAATATCTTAGTCTATAAGTTAATTAAAGATAAGACTTATAAAAGATTTGTCCGAAATTCTGAGTTCAGTCACTGCTGGACGACGTTGTCACCAGTTCTAGACAGTCATTCAAGATTTTATTTCCATGCAGAACTTTTTACTTATCACGTCCTAATGAAAAAGCTAACATTTAAGTTATTGCTGTATTTTATTTTGCGAGTTTCGTTCGCATTGATAGGAGATCCAAATGTATTTGCGTGGTTATGATTTTTATTTCGTGGGAGAAAAAAAACTGCGGATGTATTCAAGACTAACGGGTCCACGGCTCGAGCGGCGGCAGGTAGGTAGGCATGGTCGAGGAGATGACCACATTACGAAGACTGGATGGACTATTCCATTCGCTCATGGGTTAATTCGAGAGTGGCAAGCTCTAACGATACACCGTTCGCTACAAATTTGTATTCAAAATAGATTTCAATGACACACTACTCCTTAAATAATAATTTATATGGTTTCCAAATTCGAAATAATTACTTCTTAACCCATATTTCGATCGCTTGATATCGCTGAAATATTCCCCGGCCCTACGTGCGGATATGGAAATTACTTCCTGTCTCGGCCGAAATTTGAAAGGAATCGATCGGATCGAAAGAAAGTGCAACGCATGTATTGTGAAGGAAAACTTTTTCATCTGCATGACAATACACGCGGTACTACTCCTAGCTATACGTCGTTTCTTCTTCTTCTTTACGAGATTGTTTCTGTTTCTGTTTCGATTTCGTCGGTAGATATTTTCAGGCTTTATCTGTACTTTTAGTTTGCAGTTTATATAGATAATGAAGAAGTTTTGCATTGTTTATTGGGTCGATGAGAGAAAAGTTTCGATCGAAAACCTCAAAAATGTGCCGGAAGAGGCAAGGAGCGTGGGCTCAGCCTCGGACATAAAATTTCAAGGAGGAAAACCATATCATGGAAAGATCCTGAAGATAAGTGGTAAGTACTACATTCATTTTCTAGCAATTTTGTGTGTGTTTTAGATCTAGAAAATCTACATTGAATTTTATCATTTTTATTTTAGTCTTTTGACGCAGGCAATATTCCTGCATCTGACTTTTAGGCAAAAAAAAAAAAAACAACGTGTTTAGCGTTCAGCTTTTTTTAATATTAGGATAGAGTCTAACAAAGTTAGGAAGAGGTCCTTTCTTTCTCTTAAAGACTTAAAATGGCTGCTCGGTACAATTTCCCTGACAGTCGGGCTATTTTTCAAGATTTCTTTTTTCTTTTTTCTTTTAAATCAGAAATAGATCTAGATCCATTTTAGACTAGCAGTGTTTTTCATGTTTTTTCTTTAAAAACAAAATTTCAAAAAATTTCAAAAAATTTCAAAAAAAAAATAATAGAGGTCTAGGAGGCGGCCCCCAAAAAGGAAGCGGGCGGGGACGCTAAACATGTATATTTTCTTACATGGCCTAATGATTGCTCCAAGGAGTTCCCTTCTTTGTAAAATGAATACTCTGTCAAGTGTCAGTTGCTGTAATGTTATACTAATATTACTAGATCTATTGGATGCACATTTTTCCCAGAGTAAATTGGTTTGGGTATTTATCTAGAATCCCCTCTAACAGTGGAAGGAAGCAACCATATTCTTTGAAAATATTGTTCCAAAATGTACCGGTACATGTATGTTTGCACCTCCAGCTATATTAGTTTAGGTTATGTTCAGGGTTTAAACAGGACTAAGGATTTTCTCTTTATTGGACATCCAGAACTTTCCGCATAAAAGGCTGTAGCAACTGTGCGGAAAGGGACAAATAAAAAAGCACCTACGCTTCAAATGGGCAAATTATGATCAAGGTTTCAGGTCAGGGTGCATGCACGGTCGCAGCAACTTGGATTATATTGTGTTAGGGCCGAGTGAAGTCAAGTCACTTAATATTAATAATAATAAATAATAATAAAAACGTTACTTATAAAGCGCTTGCCACCGAAGTCTCTAAGCGCTTCAGTAAGTACAGCCGGTTACAATATGATTTTCTTTTTGTGTTTTTGTGTAGAAAACAAAGAAGAATTGATCACGGAAATGAAGATGGTATCAATTCATGAGGATGGTAGTGTGGAATTTGCCACCACCAAAGCCACCACCACCACAGCCACCACCACAGCCACCACCACAGCCACCACCAAAGCCACCACCAAAGCCACCACCAAAGCCACCACCACAGCCACCACCACAGCCACCACCACAGCCACCACCAAAGCCACCAACAAAGCCACCAAGACTCAGAAGGTCCAAGCCGTTGAGGCGGCTGCACAGGTCCAGAAGGAACTGTGCAGACAGATGCTGTCAGCACAGGTTCGTGAACTGTACTTAAAATGCTGAACTTCAATTTCCTTGGCACAATGGTCACTCAAATAAAATCATACCAATGTCTGATTCAACCAAATAATAATCTCTATATTTCTGCAATCTGACTGCAAAGGATTCTGGTCTTTTTTTATTGGCAAAAGGGAAGAAGCCTCCTAAAATTTCTTGGTTTTGATGGATAATTGCTGAAAATTATCCAAACTTTCTCTCTAAACAACTGTCCTTGAGTCTAATTGATATCAATAAGCATTTCATTCATTTGATTGTTTTCATGTAGTTTTCATTTATTTATATTTTAAAACCTGTTTCATAAATACTAGTCCAGTTATGTATCTTAAATTTCACACTAATCCTGATGAGATAATATATACAGTTAACCTTGCATATCTAGAAGTCACATGAGGCGAAATTTCCCCAAGTAAAATCAATTATTAAAAAAAAAAATCAAACTGTGCAAAACATGTGTTATTTAAATTTCCTATTAAAGAACAAGTTATGCAACGTTAACTGTAATTGTTTTTGTTTCACAGAAAGAGGATGAGCATTCCATTCTAAAAAGGGAGAATGCTACTCTCAAGAGGCGAGTAGCAGAACTCGAAGTAGAAAACAAGCGGCTGAAAGCAAACACAGGAAACCAGTCAAACCAGTCAAACCAGTCATTCACAATGGGTAAGTAACGTACATGTACATTACTCTTTCCATTGCCTACACTGTATCTTACAAAGGTAAACTGCAATTGTCTCTATTTTTAAACATTAAAAAAAAAAGAACACTGACACTGGCGTACTGATTGTTTTCTTTTTCTTTCTTCAAATCATTGTTTGTATTTCTTCAATGTTTTCACTTGCATCAAGTTTTTTGCTTGTCAGCAGCTGGACCTTCAAACATATTTGGCTCATTATGCCATTGAATAATGAAAAAACAGTACCCCCGGTAGTTCATTTTTAACATGTACAGTATCTAAACCTTGTCCAGGCAATCAATTATCTTCTTTTTTTTCCCCGATTTTATCACAGATATTACACCTAAGAAGATAAAGCTCCTGAAGGAGATAACTTCATTTGTGTCCAATCAGGTAAGGTTTGTGTTTTCTATTCCATTGTAATATATATATTAAGTTACGGTATTTGTGTCCATTTGTCTTAATTTAATGAAGAGAATGATTTTTTTTTTTTTGATTTAACACATCCAAATTCAGTGAGAATAATAGAATTAGAATCCTGGAATGTCACAGACTAAATTTATGGGCCCAACATATTATAATAATGATAATAGTAATATTAAATAATACAATTTGTATGTACATTGTGGCAAATCCACTGTGTGGAGTAAACAAGGCACATGTAGAATTAATTAAGAAGCAAACAGAAATGCTTTACATAATTTTTAAGGGAGCTCCATAATTGAGGACACGCATGGGTAAATGATCTTCCCACCCAAGTTTTTGCACATTTAAATATCTGGAGTACTGAAATATATTTTGAAAAAAATCATGATCATATGAATAAAATACTAGTCAACAATTCAGTCATCCTTGCATAAGTAGAAATGTTGCATAAGCCAAAGGTATTCACGAGACCCCTCTCTTTAATAGTATCTTCTTTTTTTGTGTCATGTAAGTCAAATTTGTTTTTTTTAATTGGTTCCAGTAGATTCGACTTAAGCAAGTTTGACAGGATTTTTTAAAACATTTTTTTAAGGTACATGAGGAACAAAAAGGAGTTGAGAAGAGGCCACTTCAACATCTCCCTATATACCCACCTACAGCAACGCTGACCGCCTCTACGGCCCCAACCCTGACCACCCCTCTGGCTCCGACCACGTCTACCCCTCCGATCCCAATGCTGATCGCCCCTTTGGCCCCAACGCTGACCGCACCTCCGCCCCCAACTCTGACCGCCCAGTTTCTGAATGTCCAAACTCCAAAAGCCTCAGTATCAGTAAGTAAGATAAATGCTGCTATCGTCTTGCATTCAGAGGGTGGAATGTGAAAAATTAAATGAATATTGAGATATATTCAAAACCAGAACTCCTTTTTCAATTTCATTCATTACTAGTCAACTATCAATTTTGGAAATTTTCTCCAAGTTAACTATATAGAAGTGACCCAACGTTGTTGTAGTTTTGCACAATTCAACACAGTTAGCAAGTACATGTGTAGGCATACCTTTAATTAAAGTGGTCTTGGGTTTGTCATAACCTGTTTTCTGTTGCTTAAAATCTAGTTTTCATCAGACATTATTGCTGTATGCTATTGATCTATTGATCAGGATTAATATTAACCCCCCCTCCCCCCCCCCCCCCGAAAATTGTATTACAGTTACAATAAAGTTCTGGTCGGGGGGGGGGGGGGGGTGGGAAGAAAATTGACTTCAAAGATATTGATTTTCTGTTATATTAATACATGGAAGATTATCACAGATTACCATTATTAAGAAAAAAATCTTGCCAGAAATTAAAAAGAGCATTTTTTATATACAGCTGTACATGTAATCACATATTTGTCTTTTGTTGGAACTGCATTGCATCACTTTCTAAACTAAGATTCTGCCATTAATTAAATGTGACATTGAACTTTTTTATTTTTATCAAATGTTTTCAATTACAATATATTAACATAACCCTAATTATAATGATAATTATAATTTTAATGAAAATATTTTTGATCACCAAAACTCCTGATTAGCTTTATGCAAGAGACCATCAGCCTTTTCACACACAGCTAAAATTCTATAAACATGATTAGTATAAACGTGTTTGAAACGTGTTTAAACTAATCACGAGCCTTTCACACACAGAAATTTCGTTGCGATCGTTCATAGTTTCGTGATTAACTACTGCTCGTAAAATGCGCAGTAGTGCCATTGCGCATTGAAGGTCATGTCATATCAATCAAAGCGCACGCTCCATCCAGTCTAAACACGTTTAAACACAAATTTCCTTTCACACACAAAATGTCAAGCTCTCTAGATACGAACTTCGTATCTGCAGCCTGCTTTTAGGGGCGTATGGATCGCGACTTTGTATCTATCCCAACATCGTATAAACGATGTTCACACTGGGAAATTTTGTCTATAAACATGTTTAAAACTGTTGAGTGATTCTAATCATCTCTAGATACGATGAATTTTAGCTGTGTGTGAAAAGGCTGCATGTGTTACTTTAATTTATTTCAAAATCCATGGTGCTATATTTATTTAGATATGTATTGATTTGTCTTCCCTTAAAAAAAAACTGTTTTTCAGGGATCAAGTTCCAAGCCAAAGCAACTTTTTTTTGCCGCATCGGGATCATCACCTGTAAGTATACTCTATACTACTGTATTAAACATGTTTGTGGTAGCAATGGCTCATTAAGATTTTTTTTTTTCTTTTGGCAGTAGGCCTTGGTTTTGTTGTTAATATTCTGTGTCATGCAGAAAACTTTCATTCATTTGGGATAATAATTTTGTTTAGTTGAGCTTCTACACTTAAACATCATCTAAACGTTTTGACTCAGCCCTAGTTTCCGCTGTATCATGTTTCTTTTGTTCAAAGGTCTTTGAATTTTTTGCTTTGATATTGTCAATGAAATGTACAGTAGGCAGGAAATACACTATTATGAACTTCACTTGTTTTTATTTTGTTTTTCTCCCCAGAGCTCTCATGCACACCTGGAGTACCCTGATGAGGTAGGATCCTTTCTTAAAACTTGGACTGCTATACTTGGGATATCTGAAGTTTGGGTTTTGAGGGAAATGTGTGTTGCAGAAAAAATTAGGTTCTGGAAATTGGGGAAAATCAAGTGAAATGAAACGTGCCTTAGGATATTTTTAACGTGCATAAAAGAGAGTGAAGCAGGCATAACAAAAAATGTGTCAGTGGCCCAAGGGTCTTGAAGTTGTCTGAACGTTGAAAAGATTTATCAAAATAGCTAATACAGTAATACATCAACTTTGTTGAGACCTTCAATGCAGGAATGAATTATACATTGCTATGAAAGAATCTTTTGTTTTAATGCTCATCTGAATATGTTTTAATCCTAATCCTATTAGGGTATATCTCAAAGCATGGGGGGGGGGGATTTTTTAGGCCCCTCCCTCGGGTCTCAGCACAAAAATTCACACAAAGATAGAGGGTAATGTAAGCTACAACATTGGAAAGTCATACATGTATTTTACGAAATAGTTTTCAATTTATGCAAGGAATTATATTCTTGCCTATGAATCACGCCGTAAAGCTCTGTGATTTTTTTGCATAGATACCCATTGTAACATCCTCAGCAATAATGGTGCTTGAAAAAGAATTTACATGCAGTATCAAGATTAATTTAAATTGTAATGCAAATTTAAGATTTTCAGACCAGCATGCATATACAAAATGTTGCCTAATTTGGGAACCACTTCCCTGTGTGCCTTATATTAAGTCTGAAAATGTGCCCGAGATTCCAACGCAAAAGTCATGAAACCATGTACATGTAGGCTTAATAAGCGCCAGTGGGTTTAGGGTAAAATGTGTTGGTTGGTTTTGCATGTGCCAGTTGACAATAGAACTTCATTCTCTTTATCTTTTTCCACATCAGACCTTGGTGCCCCTTTACCCTGGGGGGAAACCCATCCTAAGGGATGGGTTGAAGCGGCAGGCCTTTCGCAAAGGCCAGACGAAGGAGACTCTCCTAGTGAGTCTCCTGGAGGTCGTCTTCGGCCAGGAGACCTTGGCCAAAGGGAAAGCCTGCGGGCTGAGGGTGGCGCCGAACAAGAGTTCGGAGGAGGAAACTGTGCCACTGGATCCGGAGCTCTTGGTGGAGATAAAGGGTAACAAGCATTGTTTTATTGGTTAATGTCCAACATGACACACGTGCCCTTTAAATCAATTTTTTGTGTGATTGGCATTTTAAAACTTTAGGTACGTGTTTCAGAGTATTTTCTCATCGTAACAAAATCCCTGGGACAAGTAATATTCTTGTGGGTACTCGTAACTGTCATCAAATTTTTCCACAAGACAATGAATTTTAAAGCAAAATTATTTGTCTGTGTGTGTGTTACCATATACTGGAACTTATAGATTTGGGTATTAAAGACCAAGGCCCAAATTCTGAACGTCGGTTTAACTTAAACCTCAGTCTAAGTGTGGTTTAAACCCAGTCTAAACCTGCCCTTTAAACCAGATTCCTTGATGATGTGGTTTACATTGTAGTCTTTGAGACTATCCAAATTACCTTGTTATAGCAGGAATCTAATTATATCAGGTTTAAAACACAATAGAATGTTAAGAGCTGGGACAAGGAGTGCTTTGTTATATCAGGAATATTGTTATATCAGATCTCTTTATATTGAGTTTCCACTGTACATGTATTAAAGTTAATGCAAGTTAACAATTTTGTCTTTATTTTTCTTTCCTTTTTCAGAATGCATCCTGATGAAGTTTAGGACATCAACCGGGGCGGCGTGCCTTTCCCCAAAGGATTTTAATACAAAAATTAATTCAAAGTGCGCGTCCGCACGTAGGGCTCTAAAAAATAAAAATAAATAAAATAACCCCCTAAAAGCCATTTTCAAGCCCACTCGTTTTAAGGGAAGTTCTAAATTAGTATTGTCTTTCAAATGCCCTTGGAATTTAATCTTTTCATTTTTTGGCCTGTAAATGGGATATACATAGTAAGTACCTTTAAACAAACAAAATACATTTTTTTAAATTCATTAAACATTTTTTTCTAAAAAATCGATAAAGAACCTGGATAACAATTTTTTTTTAAAGTTTTTTTTTAAAGTTTTGTTATTGCTTCAAATCAAAGATATTTACAATCGTTGTTGATTATAACATTTGATCTGCCCGGATAACAAGTTGGTTTTGAAAGAAGCAGAGAAATTAAAGGCCTAGTCCACTCCAATTTTCAAAAATTATAGCATGTTGTAAATAAATAAAAGGTTAAAACTGCCAAATACCACTTTTCTTACTACCATCTCAACAACCATAAGCCTGGCACATCGGCATCTGCAATTGCGAGCTCCTCGCTCATTTGCTCAGTACTTTTGATGAAGGAATAGATTTGTTTCATACGGGTTTAGTGTAAAAATAGTTTTTTTCTTTGTCATCGGAAGCAGAAGTTAGTTTAACCTCTAGATGTTAAATTATCATATACATGTACATTATTACAGTAATATTATACTACAATTCAGAAGCTTTAGTTGTCTGCTCCATTCAAGTGTGTGATTTTTAGTGTGTGCTAAAAAAATCTGTGCCATATTATATGAGGTAACCAAAAAAGGCTGAGCAAAGTGGCTATATTACTGACATTTGCATTTTTGGAAAGAGCAACTCGACTTGAAAAAAATAAGCACAAAATCAAAATTTGTTGAGGACTTATTGTTGAAATACACCATTTTTCAAACCATGTCATGTACTACATATAATTTTTAAAATTTACTGCATCTGCCATTATGATTCAGGCAGACATAGTTTTGTCTTTGTCAGAAAAGTTTTTCCTGACTAAAATCTGTGCTACACACATTCACAACATTGTGATGTAGTAAATTTTGGCAAGCAATAAATATATGCAAGATAATATTTATAAACATGTACATATACTAGCCTAAATACAGTGATATTTTCAGCAACATATGTAATCCTTTGCAATGCATCGACACAAGGATGTGACGAGAACATTTTTTTAAAATGAAAAGCGTGTTTGCCTGTACATGTAACATGTTCATTAGTTCTGATAAACTGCCTTTTCATGTTGAGTAACTGTAAGATGAAAAAGAAAAATATAACTTTACACGTTATTTTGAATATAACTGGTCACATTGTATTTATTGGTATTTATCGAAGCAAATTTGATTTATGCATGGACATTATATACTATTGATCCCTTAATTATCTTTCTTTTCTACACCCGACTGCTGGCCTGCACCCTTGCAGGGCTGCTTGCAACCTAGCAGGAATGCTGGCCTGCACCCTTGCAGGGCTGCTTGCAACCTAGCGGGAATGCTGGCCTGCACCCTTACAGGCTTGCAGGGCTGCTTGCAACCTAGCGGGAATGCTGGTCTGCACCCTTGCAGGGCTGCTTGCAACCTAGCAGGAATGCTGGCCTGCACCCTTACATGCTTGCAGGGCTGCTTGCAACCTAGCAGGAATGCTGGCCTGCACCCTTACAGGCTTGCAGGGCTGCTTGCAACCTAGCAGGGATGCTGGCCTGCACCCTTGCAGGGCTGCTTGCAACCTAGCAGGGATGCTGGCCTGTACCCTTACAGGCTTGCAGGGCTGCTTGCAACCTAGCAGGGATGCTGGCCTGCACCCTTACAGGCTTGCAGGGCTGCTTGCAACCTAGCAGGGATGCTGGCCTGCACCCTTACAGGCTTGCAGGGCTGCTTGCAACCTAGCAGGGATGCTGGCCTGTACCCTTACAGGCTTGCAGGGCTGCTTGCAACCTAGCAGGAATGCTGGCCTGCACCCTTACAGGCTTGCAGGGCTGCTTGCAACCTAGCAGGAATGCTGGCCTGCACCCTTGCAGGGCTGCTTGCAACCTAGCAGGAATGCTTGCCAGCACCCTTGCAGGGCTGCAGGTTTGCTAGCCTGCATGCTTGCAGGGGGTGCTGGGTTGCTAGCCTACACGCTTACTAGCTTGCGGTCACAAGTTCTTGATTTTTAATTGGATGAAATCTTTCCCTAATTTACATATTTTGCTAGTTGCAAGCTAGTCGCTGGCTAGCCGCTAGCTGCTGTGCTCGCTTATCACAAGCTAGCAACTCGCTTACCAATTTTTCTGTAAGGGATCACACAAAATTGAAATATCACAGAATAAAAAGGTGTTTGCCGCTTAAATGATTGGACAAACATCAAACAAGACAATCAAAATAATAAATAACATAATTTACTGTACAAGATAATCATTTTAAGCAATAAAAGGGAATAAAATTAAATCCACTTTTTAAGGCTCATTGCATGCTAGAGATTTCACAAGCACCAGTGAACTAACGAGTGAACAAGAAATTATTCTTAACTTCAGAACAAAGAATTTGGAATTAGATCAAACAGATAATATTCATATATTGATGAACATCTGAGAAAATACATCACAGAAATAATGACACTAGTTGCTGGTACAAATAATTTTTTTGTAGAAGAAGTGCAGAATTTTAAACAGATGTTTCTGAAGAAGTATTTCATGATTTTCGCTCTAACTTCCAACGTTTGAGATGATCGGCATTACAAACAACAAACAAGCCAGGAAAACTATCTTTCAACTGAACCTGCAACATATACTGCTATCTGGACGGAACCAGGCCATTTCTGGTCCATGGCATGGTCATGATGTTATTAAAAAAGAAGATAAATTATGTGTTCAAGTTTCAGAGGACTTTGTGCCTTTCAGAAATGAACTTCCCGAACTGGGAAACATAATCTCAAGCCACTTTGCTTCACATACATTTGTAAGTTTGGACACCTTTTTCGGTCCTGGATCAACAATGTTTTTGAAATGATATGAATCCAAACAGGTCTTACATTTTCATCTAGATACATCTACAAATTTTTCAAATTTCTTGCAATTAAAGAAGATCAGATAACTTCTTGCAATTACAGAAGATCATTTAAATGTTTACTTTGAACTCTGTTGATGTGCAGCTGCACTTTGAGATAAAATGAAATTTAAAAAACTACAAGAAGTCTCGTGTTCGATATAAAAGGTCTAGTAACTCCTTAATACATCCTTTCTGTTTTCAGCACTGTATGACATAGCTCACGACTATATTTCCTCTTTCAATTTATCTCGACAATATGCTGGGAGAAAAAATATTACTTGATTCCATGCCCATAGCTTACATGTACATATTGCTTTGCTACGCTCTTTGTAACATAACTCCCCCCCCCCCCATGAGAATTTCTCATTCAAATATTACCAATCATTGCACATACCAATTAAAAAAATATGTGTTTCAAACCCAAGCTACAACTAGAAACACAAAGCAGAATGAAGCAAAAGTTAGCTTTTCTATTTTTAAACACTTTGTTAACGCTCCAAGCAGACAAACAAGATAACTAGAATAATGACCACACAAAAGAAATGCAGTCTGTATAGAAACAAAAACACACATCAAGTACTGTAATAAGCATTCAAATCAGTTAAATAAGGAAGATATTTCTTTTTTTTCTTTTACAACAAACTGTTCATGATATCACTTGCAGTATAGACCTGTTAACTAATCTGTTCAATTTCTGGTTCAGTGTTTTTAACAAGAAACCTTGGTGATAAGCTTTTCAAATCACCTGTTACATATGCATATGTATGTATGGAACAAACCTTGCAAACATTACATGTTGCTATGCAGGACAAGCCTCTTGCAAATTTTTGGGTTGTAATAAGAAACTTTTGTTCAAGAAATATGCACAACATTTCCATACAAGTCTATTACAATGGCATCAAAGAACTATGTCGCCTTTAGACCAGACCCTTTTGTAATACTTCAACTTGCGTCATTTGAAAAAACACTTGACAATGTCATTGTATTTAAAAATGGTATTGTCTGACGACAAAGGTACAAAATGTGTCTCTTTTGGGGCCTCTTTGCTGTAAATGAAATAGATACATGCAAAAAACCTGATTTGAAAATGTGTTAATGATAATGATATAGATACTATACATAAAGCTCACACAATGATCGATCGTAAGGTAACAATTTACAATCAAATAAATACAAGTCCAAGATCTTTCAAATTTTTCATATTTCTGAAGAAGAAGAAGAAGAAGAAGAAGCACTAGCCCTGTCCAAACCTGAGCAAGCCTTTTAAACAAAAATATAGGACTAGTTTCTACATGTAGAATATATCAGGGGGTGTTTCACAAAGATCCTAAGTCAAACTTAACTCTAAGTTGGACTTAAAAATTATGGAGAGCCATTTGTAGCCTTAAAATAAATTATGTTAAAAAGCGAAAATTCAAGTATTTTAGACTTTTTATAAATTCCATATCAAGAACACGAAATCTCCCAAGATAATAGAAAATATGAAAGATTTGAATCCCCATCTTATGCCTTTTAAACTTACTTTTACCAAATATTTTCATAGATGCTTAAACAGCTTTCCATAATTGTTAAGTCCAACTTAGAGATAAGTACAACATTGGATATTTGTGAAACACTCCCCTGGTCATTTACAGATCCATCATCTGTTCAGAGCCAGAAGGATGTTAACTCTGTGTTCAATGATATTAGATAATACCCTTCTAGCTCACAGCTAACGACATACAAAAAAGCAAATTGAAACAAAAAATGTCAGTTTTTGGTGTCGATAATCACTAACTAGTGCCTATTTGTAAGGAGTTTGCCTTACAATTGTAAAACGCAGAAGCTCCCATCAATGAAATGTTCATTTATTCAATCATGTGTAAAAATCAAAATTCCTCATTCAAAGAGGTTTAACAAGTTGTCAGGTACATCATCACAATACGAGCCTATTTATATCATTATGACAGATTAAAAACCTTCACCAATGTGAAGCATATAGGTGGTATAATGATTCTTGATACAAAACAAAAGAATGTTTCAGATATAAAATAGAATAATGTGACAAATCAACATAACTAAATGACAGACACATGCAAAAATATATCTCAAAACTTGAACATTTAAATTTGTCTTCATATTTGGCAATTGTGGAGAACAAGAAATAAAATCATTTTGACTCACATAATGTAATGATTTTTTGTTGCAACGTTAAAACAATGAACCCATATTCAGAAAATTTTGTACATGGCAACTCAAACTAAAAAAAATATACCAAGGTAATTTTTCAGTCTAAAAAAAAAAGCATTAATGCGGTACTCACTTGCTGATCAGGTTTAAACCCAGAAGAAAAAATTGTGAGGGTAAATATTCATCCCAAATGGTTAATTACAGGGTCATGATAGCTGTTATTATTTTTGGATTTAGTCCAAATGCAGATACAAATCTCGGGGAATAATTAACTGCACTCTCTATGGTAATAAAGCAATCAATGATTATAAAGTAATTACAAATCAAAGTTCTTTTGACCAGCATTAATACAGAACAGAGGACAAATCCCAATAAATATGGTTACAACAATTTCATTTGAAATGGATATTAACTGAAGTATTGGATGGATTTTTCTAGGCAATATAAGCTTGCCAACATCCAATGTCATGGAGTTGGTCATGTCTTTAATTGATTATAAAATAAAAAGGCACACACATCAGTATAGTTTATAAATGTTTGTTGATTACCCAGTAAAACTAAGAACAGATAGACTCAAGGAAAATATAATGCACCTGTTCAGAACCAGAAGGGTACTATTAACTCTGTGTTAAAATACAGTCAAACCTGTCTAGAAAGGCCATTCAAGTGAAACAGACAAAGTGGCCGCTGTAAATGGGTGGCCTCTCTAGACAGGTTCTACAACACACATTTCTTTCTCCAGGGAGACAAAATGCTTGACAATAAGAGTACAGAAACTGTGATATCATAAAAATCTATTTTTTGAATTTCTCAATTTTTTTCTTCATTTTCCGAAAGCGCATCAAAAATAATGTCCAAATGTCGAAAACTAATTGAATATGATAGATTGCCTATAGGAACTCAGTGTTATATTGCTCTGGCTCGTAATGTTGTGAACCAGAGCAATATATTTCACTGAGTTCCCATAGGCAATCTTTTTATTCAGATAGTCATATCCCAGCCAATACTTAACATATTCGATTGGTTTTCGACATTAGGACATTATTTGTTATGCTCTTTCGGAAAATGAAGAAAATATTGAGAAATTCCAAAAATAGATTTTTGATGACGTCACACTTCACCACTCTATTGGCCACTATAGACAGGTTGCATTAATAGAGAAGTGGTCATTAAGACAGTTTTGACTGTACATGTATATGAGATAACACTCTTTTTGTTCCAAACAGACTATATCTGTTATGGAATCTTGAGCCAAGACTAGATGAAAGCTAGAGTAGATCATATGGATTTGGAGATGACTGTATAATGTATGCGGCACAGGCTTCACTGCATGACTAGCGTACGTACGTACATCCATGCATATACATACTCCTGGCGCACAGTGGCTCTCGCATCACAACAACGTTACTCCGTTGGTACCTGGATGTTCAATTAACATATGAACCAAATTGTCTGATACGTTACACCATCACAAAGGGCTACCAACACACACAAACCCACACCCTGCTTTTAATAGATAGCTATTTCCAATGCACAACATATAAACACAACACCTTTTTTAAGAAATACATTACATCAAAAAGTAATGTCATTTATACAGAAAAAATGTAACATCGTTTGATATCTTCATAGTATATGTACAAATGTTTCCATCTTTACAAAATATCAATAGAAATGTGCCAGGCTCCAAAACATTCTTCTCCAAAAGAAATGTGTTCAAAAATGTATATATCTGCAGATATGCTATGTACAGAAGAGAGAGAATTTAGGAGGCTGGCTAGAAATAGCTTGCATTGCTTCTAACATGTATATATGTTCATTGTTCAGCATACATACATGTATCTCACGCATAAAATCTAGAAACACACATAATCTTATGGTACAATATACATGTATGATCAAATTCATAGTGAGATGTATAGGATTAGTACATTCATGTCTAAGGCCAAATAAAAAACAAACATGTTTAGCGTCCTGCCTTTTTGAAAAATAGGAAGGAGGAGGCCCTTTTTTTTCTTTTTTTTTCTTCAAAATGGCCGCTCGGTACATTTTCCCTGACAGTCGGGCTATTTTTCAAGATGACCGCCGGCATTTTTTTTCAAAGGAGGCGGCCACCAAAAAGGAAGCGGGCGGGGACGCTAAACATGTATATTTTTTTACATGGCCTAAAAGAGAAAAAGCAACTATAAGTTGGGTCATCTTCTTGTCCCTGGACCAGACTGGACTGGACATTATGATCACACATGTATGTCATGTATTCAATATCATAAACAGGTTTATCACCCTGCATTCACACTACCAGCATTCATGATAGCTTTATACAAATCTCATATAGCTATATGATAAGTACCGGTACTTCAACTTTCCTACACTGAATGTCTATAAAGAAACGTTGTATAATGAAATGTTGTACACCGAAATTCACGCCTGTATGAGCATATGGAAATGATTGTAATGCTGTCGCAAACTTGATTAAAGCCATATCATTGTGTGCGAGTAAGCCTGTATCTGATGACCGGGGTAATAATATATCTGTAAAACCAAGAAGTTACCAGCACGCTAGACACATCGTTGTATCGATGTATTGGGCGCTATATAAAAGCAGAATATTCTTATTATCTTTCTCTTTTGCAAATTCAGTTCCAATACCTTATTGTGTGTCTAAAGACATGATATTGGCGACAAAATATTCAATACATGGATGCATCAAACACATATAAAGGGAGCTGGAATCAAGAAATAGCGGAGTATTAAAATGAAAGTGTGAACATGATGAATCTACAGATTACAATCATGACTATATCTATGCTGATTGCTCGTCCCAATGCCCCGATTAGCAGGAAACCAAAATTGCTTGTGCATACATAGCTTTCCTAAAGGGCTGAAGTTCTGCAATAAAGCTACATGTAGCCTAAGTTTTTACCACCACATTACAGATATGTAACCCAATTTCTAGCTGAGAACTCTGCATTGAGCATATATTTATAAGCAAGTACCCTCATAACTTAGCAGGGCGCCACTAAGCATGTGATAGGATTACAACTTAGATAATAGCGGCCAGTGGCCATTGCCACGTTACCAAATTCTAATGGGCGATGCGATTATACCTGACCACACATTTAAGAAGATGCCTGTAAGAGCATTTTTCATCAAATGGAACACAGTATCTACATGTGTAAAGGGTTAGAATTAGATTGTGGAGGACGGTTTGTTTCTGTCGTAGTAATTGGATCATTTCAAGTAGAGTCCGCATATTCTGTTGGGTGATGCACTTTTACCCGACAACCGAAAAATTTGGGGAAGATGCCTAATCCATCGGATGAGGCATGCATACTCCATCAGATGGAACAAGGTACCTAAAGGGTTAAGAATAGATTGTTTAGGATGGATTGTTTCTTTAGCTGCAATGGCATCCATTCAAGCAGTGATCAAACATCTCAATGGGTGATGCAATCGCATTTGACCAATGACGGAACATCGTGAAGATGCTAGGGATGTATCTCTTATGAGATGAAAAGTGGTATCTAAAAGGCTGAAAATAGATTGTGGGGGATCTTTTTGTTTCTTGAGAAGTAAATAGGATCATTTCAAGCAGTATCTGCACATTTTCAATGAGTGATGTGTACCAGTATGGACCCGACCACGAAATTTGGTGAAGATACTGGTTCCATCTAACGAGGCATCCTCCATCAGATGGAACAAGGTATCTAAAGGGTTAAAGACAGATCGAGGAGGATTGTTTGTTTCTCGAGGAGTAAATACATGTAGGATCAGTTCAAGCAGTATCTGCACGTTTCAACAAGTAATGCGCTTATACTGACCACCAACAATTCAAGGAAGATGGTCACGATGCCATCCTTTATGAGAAGGCATCTAAACGGTTAAAAATAGATCGAGGAGGATGGTTGTTTCTTTAGTGGTAATGGGATCGGGTCAAGCCTTCCTGCCTATATGCTGTGTGACGTACCATCGGAAACTAGGTCAGTTGGAGAGATGTGTGCGGCAGAGTAAAATGAGCGTCGTCGTTGTCGTTTACGGAGAAAGGCTAGGTTGTGAGTAATGACATCCGACGCTTAGGGGCATGTTCAGTTGAAGGAGAGGATGGGGGGGGGGGGGGAGACAGAGAGAGGAGACGGGAAGGGGATGCATTCTGGATAACCCAGATGAGCATTTGATGTATTGAGGAAGGGGTTAGGGTAGAAAGTAGGTTCTAGAGTGAATTCTGTCTAATGAATGTAGCCAAAATGACATGGAAATCATTGTTGTGATTGAAAACTTGATAATTAGATGGCCTGAAGGCAAATGTCCTACAATTTAGATAAGCCCTCAAATTCCCATAATTTCTCAGCATCACATATGAGGCAGACCCTCTTGGTTTCATTTTCAAAAGCACTAGAAAAACAATGCAAAATGTTATTACAATTTATCGGAAGGCTCGATACTAACTGTCTGAATTTATGAAGGCTATTGATGCCCTACAATTTGAAATAGCCCAAAAATGTCAACAATATCACTGTTCAGAAATATGAAGCATGTCTCTTTTTAAAAATGATAAACTTCAAAACAAATCCTTAAATTAGTGGAGCCCTAGTGTAAAGCTTTGAACTGTCAAAAAAACCTCAAATCATAATACATTTTCATTTTAGACTACAATAGGCCAACACACTCGAGCATAGTGTCATATTTTGAAAGAATTCAAACAAAACCTAGGCATTATATTTTTTTGTTCTGCCCTGCACTTGTGAACCCTATTTTGGAATTTGAAGAATGGGAAAGTTACTTTTGATTAGCTTGCCAAGTTTGCATTCCAATATACACAACCAATATATCTTATGGGAAATAAATATGACAGCTTTAATTGTCAAGCAGTGTAAGACATATTTTATAACCCTATTATGAGATGAAAAATGAGATAAAGAAAACTAATGAAACAAATAATTCAAAATTGTAACTCGAGGGTTGTTGCCATTGTTCTATAGTATTTCATGCAATGCTTTTTGACATCACCAAATATTTTTCCAGCTCATTGCTGATACTGATAGAATTATATTTATTAATACCGATTGCAATGCTACAGATTTATAAACACACTTTGTTTACTGACTGATCGGTTAGCTAAGGTGTGTTGCCTGATTGTCTCCATAAATCACTCACTGGATATGATTGACTGCGAATATTCTTTCCATTAAATTGAGTGCATCTGTGCATGCATGTATTTCTGTTGTGATGTCAATCAGCTATACATTAAAGGCTCGGTCTTTGTTAGCGTACCAGTTCAAACATCGTACAGTCACAGATTTACAATAATATGGTTTATCAATTTGTGTATTCATTTACATTCTAGCATTACAAAAGTAATTCGTCATTTCATAAATTTATCGATATCTTAGGTTTTAAAATGTTTTTGTTTGTTCTCCTTTAAAGAAACATGTCTAACTATCATGGGGCTACCCGTACATCATACTTGCTTTGCATTATTTTATTTTAGATTTATTCTTTGAAGATACCATTCTTGATTCATTCCAGAAAATAGATTGCAGTTCATATGCAGGCAGGCCCCTACATGTACATGTAAGCATGGAGTTACTAGATGTAAGTAAAGAATTATCAATAAAAACATAATGGAAGGCTTGAGGGTATCCCTTTTGTTGTCATAATGGCCCTTCTAAAAATATATTTTCATTGTTATTCTTTGAGTAACAAACAATGATAAAGAGAAAAATACAAGGGAGTGGAATGAATGAGTAGGTTTTTACTGCCATTCTCTCTGCCACACACATTTACCATACGTCCTATTAAAACATGTCAGCATATGACCCATAGAGAGCATACAGGTAGACAAGATTCATTGAATATCCATTACATTTACAGTAAAAATCTTATGCCACTTACATAAAATCATGTAAATGTGAATTACTTTAAAACAGCCTTTCATAGTTCCCTCTTTCTCTTCTAAAGGACTATATTTAACCATAAAAGCTGTGACCAGCACATTGGCATGATGCAGTTAGGGTATATCAAATCAATTACCTAGCTGTTTAGTTTTGATTGCTCCAAATAATTTTCACTTTCATACTATTCAGAATATTCAGAAGATATACAATGTCCAAGGCTTTGATGTACGGTAGTCTGAGAACATTTAACATTTTGGAACATTTTTCAAATATTATGAATAGATAACTATATTTATACCAAGCATCTATCAGTGTCCTTCTGCTGGGTAAACAACAAACCTGACACCTTAGGGACAGATGTATCTCCACAATCTTTGGTTCCTTGCTCATTACTGTTAATTACCTGACAGATTGGACCAACAAAACAGATAAACCTTCCCTCGACTACCTTCACCCCATGACTGTAGACAAGTTATGTATAGCTGTAGTAGGTACAGTGTACATGTATACAATGTAGGTTTAGGCAATTGGTAAAGTTATTGAATAGGTACTAGCAAATTGCCCATGAAAATAATGCACTTATATTATGTTTGTTTTAATACCAGGGGTGAAAATGCCCCCCCCCCCCCCAAAAAAAAAAAAAAAAAAAAAAAAAATGGGAAAGGAGGGGAGGGGGGGGGGGGGTAAAGGGGTAAAATTATAATAATTGAAACCGTTTGGATGCGTTGAGTTGTGAAGGTGTGATCATGCATGCAACAGTCATTCTTGACGAAACGGTGTAGCTTTCTCATGCAAATAACATTCTTTAATTTCTTGGAACATGTCTAGATCATGACATATTACATAAACAGCCTTATTTACTACCAGCTTAGAAGATGAACGCATTTAAGAATTAACAATACATGTAATAAATTGGCCAGACAGACAATAAACACTATTCTTGTCTGTCGTGTTACTAATTTGCGTACAACAATACGACGCCACATCTGACAGCTTCTCATCAATCTAAGGCAATAAAAACAGCAACACACATGAATAAATTCAACATAACGTACACAGAAAATGTGATATTTTGCACAATATAGAGAACATTGCATCTTGCAGTTCCTAAAAAATACTCTATGGACTATGATACACACATATTTCGTAGTATTACGCAGAATTATTCTTTTTTCACATCGATACAAAATAGGAAGGATAAATCAGGAGTACTGAGTGTAATACATGACAAGTTCTGCCATGAACATGCAATTTTTGAACAACAATGTAGCACAATTATGCCTTATATTTTTCCTCTCATGTTCTCATAGCCATTTCTTCAACTCTTTGATACACAGCATTGATATTCCACTCTACCACTCTAGAAGACCACAACATTACTTGTAGACAGGAGTATTAAAGGTAAAGACCAGTATTGGAAACGCCCCAATTTCAAAAAATGAAATGGAAGCTCTCATTACCAATCATGTGAAAGAATATGTTTTGACTAATACATGATGATAAAAAATTTGCCGGGAAACCGCCTACTAATTCATATATTTGGTAAATTTGTTTCTCTCATGGTCTGTGAGAGATATAGGGTAGTCCCATATACATCTTGCTGTGTATAGTGCTTTTAACTTTACAAAGAATGGGCCAAATTTCTTATCATTTTGATGATTCCAGAACCTTGCAGATGCTAGATGCTAGATGATCAACCATTTCTGATCGATTCCACAACGTTTCTTTCACAATGCAATCGCATGACCATAACTGGTCTTTACCTTTAACTTCTGTCTTTTTAGTCACGTGAACTCTGCATCAATTATCTGTTGGGAATTAGAAGGACCCATAACCAGGAGTGTCACTGAAACTGTCATCAATTTTTTTAATTGGACTTTAGCTGCAAATTAACAAATTAGAAGAAAACAAATTATTTCCCACTTGTGGGAACTTTTTTAGAACTAACTTGTCAACACCAGGAACCATCCTCACTATTAAAGGGGTTGTTATTATCAAGCCTAAATGAGCTCCAAGAGACTTACTTGCCTCTAAAATCAAAATGCAGTTTTAAGTCTGAAACCAAAATACTCTCAAGCAAAATTTCATTGCCATAAAGTATCACCGTCCGCTTTGCAAAACTGGAAAGGATTTTTATTCTAAATTTTTCCTACTCTTTCACCTCCATCCTTATACCATCCTCATGTCTTCCCCATATTTTGTCTCATCAAATTTTCAAAAGCAAATTAAATTTAGTACGGGTATGAGTTGATTGCACGGAGCCACAGAGACTCCTTATATCATCCTCACAAACTCATCAAATATTCATGAAGATGCTAATGTGCTATCGGGCAGATGTGTGCTTGCTCACGACATTAATACTCCACGTTTGCATACTTATTGTTTTCGCCTGGTTGCTTAGCAACTCGTGCGTGAGTGTGCGTGCTGTTAGTGGTAGGTGATTATTTTCCCCTTCATGCATCAGTGCACAGACGACCGCCTACCAATCATCATATGCTACCCATTTCTCACTTGTAATTCTAACAAGAATTATCTCTATCTTCCTACTCAGTCTATTTTAATAGCCGAGGGAGTGAAAAAGCTTGTTCCGCTTGACAATTTCCAAAACAGAGAAAATTATGTCAGAGCTTATTTTGATCTACATTGTAGGTCAATCAAACACTTTGAAATAAAATGGAAATAAAATGGAAATAAAAAGCCCGTGTGAAACGAGGCTTCCACTCGTACTCCCTACCGAGGGCGGCTCTAAACACTTATTTCTGTATCTGCTTCTCTCAGTATTATAGTTAATCTATGATTTAAAGTGCTAGGTAGAAGCTAACCAAACAAATTTTGCTTCATATCAAATATTCATTTTTTTAATTGCCAATTTTATTTTTTCAAGAATAACTTTGAAAACATCCAAAGCAAAAGAGAGATGGAAAATTAAACAAATTAGGTCTGGGGATTACCAAACTGTAAATTAAAATTATCTTCAATGAGGAATAACATCCATAAAAAGAGTGAAATGTGATTTATTTTTTAAAGATGATACGTTGTTTTCTATTAGGGCTTGTTGACAACACAAGTTTACATGCATGCTTCATTGAATAGATACCATAATTGAACAGGAAGTACTTTACTAGACTAGCAATATCGGATTCAGTCTGTAGATATCAACCAAAGCTTGACTAGTTTCCCATTCACTGGTTGTATGGTGGGATAACAGCATTGTATTAACATAAAGATGATTTTTGATGTTGATCTGTTCAAACAAATAAAGATATTCAAATAAGTTTGAAAATCACCTCCAAAAATACACACAAAGATATAACTGTCTGAGTGCTATTTTCCAAAAGGCTTCATAATGTGAAACTAAAAATGCTATTACCGTACATTTCATGCTACTTGTTGTTACAAGTTCAGAATTACCGGATTGAAACTGAATTAAAGATGGAGACTGAAAGTGATTTCCCAAGCTATGCAGGTTAATTGGTCGTATTAATTAAACAAGCCATTGGGGCTGAAAACTGAGTGCCAATATTGCATGGTGATTTCTCCCACATCAAAAAAATAATTAATCACCAAAACTCTTTGTTCATATCAGATCGCTTGTGTGAAATTATCTTCCTCAAATTACAGTTTCAGGAGTACCTTTACAATTTTCCAAGGGCATTTTGAGAGTCCATACATTTTTGCACAGAAAAACAAATTCTGCATGGTAATAAAGTGCTCTAACGATGCTTTGAGAATTATGATAATTGACAGTGCTTAGTCCACTATAAAAAGATATTGGAAAATCATGATGGTAACAATTTCAACAAACATTTGGACACATGTGATAAGGAATCCTTGCACATTACCAAGTGGTTTGCCCTACGGCAGATTGACATTTATTCCATTACGCTAACAGATGCTACGGTGTCAGTTCTGAAGACGGTAGTTCCACAGAAGCAGTTGAGGTGTATCCCTTGACTTGTCTCCTCTGGAATATATCTCCGTAGGGAACATCTGAGAGACACCCTGGATAAATCCCTAATTCCATTTAACCAGCAGGAAACACAGACAGCATGCACGCATTAGCTTCCAAAGTGACAGGTTATCCAGATTAAATCCACGGACATGAGGCGGTTTCCATGGCAACGATGAAATTGTCATTCCATAGTGATTTCACTTCCACTCCATGATACTCCAACACCACAGTATTCTTGATCGATTGCAGCTTGAAAAAATATATATACTTCACACAGTAGCAACCGCTTCACTTTTACATGGCATCTGTGTCTACATGTACATACAAAAGGGTTCCATCTTTTATCTCAGAGAGTTTGTAGGGGATGGATGTATCTCCAGTTTGTGCATCATTCTGACTATAAGAATTATATACAGGTTATTTAGGGTTCTCTCTCTCTCTCATCAGTTTGGCTTTCATCTATGGAAAGCAAAGCTCTCCTTTATCATTACTGCTCCTCCAAGCACATAACCATGGCAACAAGAAGATGATGGATTTCGAACGATGATGATGTGATCCACATGGTCTCATTGCTCTATGAACTATTTCATATTGAAACAAAACAGAGGCCTGGCCAACTTCAGATGAAAGGAATTTGCACATCTTTTGTCATGAATTGAATTAGCCTCAATGCTTTTATCTATTCCATTCAGTGCAGCTTTGCTGATTCAAGAAAGCGTCTATAAATATACTTCACAATCTGCATCTGGTACTATGAGTTGGGTTAAAGAGCTACTTCGGAGAGAGAGCCTGGTATCAAAAAGACTAGATGTAGAGCGCCCTCATTGTTCACTTCTAAGGGAGTTGGAAGATGACGAAAGTTGATTCCGAAAGGCCTCAATTGGACTCGAGACGAGTTGATGAGTATAGGCTGCAATGATTGAAAACAAACATACAATAATTGGTTTCGTGATCATCAGCATGTATGGTTGAATTAATACAATTTTTGGCATTAATAGTTCTGGGAGATAATTCTGATCAGTGGCGTCGCTATGGGAGGGGGAGAGGGAGGGGGGAGAGGGAGGGGGGAGGGAGGGGGGAGAGGGAGGGGGGAGGAAGGGGGTCTCCATCTCACATGCTACTCAAATCACATTGTATCCTATTGAGTACCCATTAAGCCCATGGGTGGAGAGGAGCGATGTAAATAAAATGCCTTGCTCAAGGATGCAAGTGCTGTACCAGGACTTGAACCATGACCTTTGCATTCCCAGTCAAGTGATCAAACCACCCCACCTCAACACCTCAACAATGGATACACCATTTTAGTTAAACAATGGCCAATTCATGCTTAAAGTGACAGGTTATTGTTTACCTCTGTTTTGCTGCTGCTATCTGTGGCTTTTAAAATCAATAGCCATTTAGGATTCAGAGCAGGCGGGTATGTGCCATTGCTTTTTCAACATGAGTCATAAGCATGACAGAGGCATACATTAGCCCAGTGCCGGCCTTTAGAGCATTGAATACCTTTTAACAAGGCTTGGACAGCTCACATGTTGTGAACATTTGATATTGATTCTGCCAGAGGGGAGAAAACATTGAACGGTGGGGTAGCATTTAAATAGCTTGAAAGACTTCAATTATGCATTTTCCATTTGCAACTGCATAATTTGTGACCTATTGCAGATCTCCCAACCACCCTTTTTGAAAGGAGGCCTTGATTTAAGTTTTTAGAGTTTGTAATATAAGCCTTATGTACATTTTTATTTAAATTTGTGGGGTCTGGACATAGATTTAGGGTGCCCATGTTTCCTGGTTGTCGAGCGATGCCTATTGAAATGTTTGCATCACTGAGGCTTTTCCATTGCATGTTATCATGTGATCCTTCATTGTGACATCATTCGGTGTGTACTGCTATAGTCACAACACAAGAAATAGATCAGCCTTCTGTTATAGCAAATCTTCAGGCTCTCTTTTTATGTTTAATCACATGATCTAGATAACTCATTGTTACATAAAAGGGCATTCTGCCAAACATCAGAGTGGAACAAATAGATCAGTTGCAAATAGGATTGACCTTGTCAGACAAGGTTTGAATAGAGAATGAAAAGATATAAAGGGAAATGGTAGAACCTGAAAAGCAATTTCCAATAGATTCTGTTGTATTTACAGGTTAAAGCATGGCACAATGAAGGGAACTAAGGAGATGACTCAGCAATGTTATGATACACTTAGCAAATCATCCAAAGGGCCATATACTTGGATATGCAGTACCACTCCAATGAGATACTATTCAATTCAATCTTTGGAGGAAAAAATAAAACATTATGTCTTGTTCAAAGCACAGCATGCTGATCAACGGAAGTTGGGTGATGACATTTAAGTAAATGGCGGGGGAGGGGTAATAATAATAATAATAAGATATTTCTATACCGCAAATTGCAAATTGCCTCTAAGCAGTTTAAAAGGGAAATAGTTAAAAGTAAAGGAAGCATTACAAATTACATCAATTCAAGTAACATTAAAACTTTGCAAAAAATCACTTACAACCAAAATACAAATAGTTCAGGAAGTTTGGAAGAGAAGGGTAATCAGATAGATATATTTTTTTAATGAGAAAGCACATAGATATGGGCAAATACAGATGGAAGGAGAGGGGTAGAAAGAAAGAGAGTGAGAGAAGGATGAAGTGAGTGAGTGACTGAGTGAGTGTTTGTGTGTGTTAGAGAGAGAGAGAGAGAGAGAGAGAGAGAGAATCAGATGGAGAGACACATAAATAGAAGAAAATAAAGATTGACAAACAGATGGAAAATGGAGATAGGAAATCATGAGATATAACACAGTGAATGAAAACTAAGAACCAAATAAATTCTTACACCACACTTCATAATAGACTGAATGAAAAATGGAATTATTTCAATCCACGTAAGATACATGTATACATGTAAGAATGTGACCCTCACTGTGAACAACTTCTACTCTTGAACTTACTTTAATTGCGATTCACACACACACTCCGCTGCTAGTCATTCGGGTGCTCCGGACATGATCGATTCCTCTCAAACCAACTGTCGATACAACTGTAATAGAAACACAGGCCAAGTAACGATTAGCGCTGCGGAGTAGAAGGCGGTAGGGCATGATAATTGATTGATTGTTCAGCAATCATCCCCTGACAGAAACATTGTCTTGCTCCAAGCAAGGTACTACATGAATATCTATTTTTTACACAATTTCCTCTTTGTGGGCTTGAGAAATGTTGGATAAAATCATCTGAAACAGAATTAAACTGAATTCTTTATTTCTTGATAAAGAATCACCTCACCTAATCACTCTATCTGTCATTTTATCAATCAATCAATTAATTAATTAACCAATCAATTAGTCAATTCAGTTATCAATCAATTAAAAATAAACAAATTAACCATATCAATCAATCAATCAGTCAATGTTCTTACCTTTTGTGATATAGATACAAAGGTATGTCAGTCTTGCTATGTTATTTTCAAATGTAATCAATCAATCAATCACTTGATAAACAATTAAACCAATCAATCAATCAGTGTTCTTACATTTTGTGATAGATAGAAATACATGGCAGTCTTGCTACTGTAACCATGTACATCATTATCAATCAATCAATCAATCAATCAATCAATCTATCATTCAGTCAGTCAATCAGTGTTCTTACCTTTTGTGATAGACACAAAGGTGTTAAAGTCTTTAACTATCGTATCCATGTAGATCATTATCAGTCAATAAATAAATAAATAAACAATTCAATCAAGCAACCTCTCAATCAATCAACCAATCAGTTAATCAATTAATAAATTAATCAATAAATCAAACAATCAGTCAGTGTTCTTACCTTTTGTGATAGATACAAAGGCATGGCAGTGTTGCTATGGTATCCTCCTATATATCATCAATCAATCAATCACTCGATAAACAATTAACCAATCAACCTATCAATCGATCAATCAATCGATCAATCAATCAATCAATCAGTCAATCAGTCAGTGTTCTTACCTTTTGTGATAGATACAAAGGCATGGCAGTGTTGCTATGGTATCCTCCTATATATCATCAATCAATCAATCACTCGATAAACAATTAACCAATCAACCTATCAATCAATCGATCAATCAATCAATCAATCAATCAATCAATCAATCAATCAATCAATCAATCAATCAATCAATCAATCAATCAATCAATCAGTCAATCAATCAATCAATCAATCAATCAATCAATCGATCAATCAATCAATCAATCAATCAATCAATCGATCAATCAATCAATCAATCAATCAATCAATCAGTCAGTGTTCTTACCTTTTGTGATAGATACAAAGGCATGGCAGTCTGGCTATGGTATCCCCTTGTAGCATATCTTCTAGGCATATTACACATTCCCCTGAGTCTAATGTTAGTACATCTTCTGCAAAGTTTGAAAAAAAGAAAAGTAATTAATTATTTGAACAAATATTCCACACAAAATAAGGTAGCAGAGAGTACTTTAGCTTTTGAACACTCAATGATTCATGTACAATTGTACAATAAAATACATGTTCAAACCCCCTGCCCAAAATGCCCAGGTTTAATCATGGGCAATTTTATCATCGGTAAAAAAATAAATAAAAAAAGCTCAAATAAGCAGAAACTTTTTTATGCACTGTTGTAGGTTTGAAGTGCAACAGGAAAGCATTTGTGAAATAAACTTTAAATTCATATCATCTGGTCATCGTTTCTTAAAACCATTATATACTACGTGTTTGTCAACATACTATTAAAACTGGTGTATTTAAATTAAAACGCATTTCAATAAAATGTCAACAAATTTCTACAAACATGTACATGTACTGTATGATGGTTTTGTAAAATGATGCCCTGCACTTTAACCAGCAGTTTCTCAGTGGACCACACAACAGCTTCAATATCAAATGACTTATTAAAGTTTAACCAAATAGTAACGACTTTTGAAAAATCAAATTAAGGCAATTCAATAGCCTTGTGAGCCACCTAATGAAATGTGCGAACATGACAATAAAGTATTACGTAATGATTTCTATGAGACATACAAATGAAACTATAGGGTATTGAAATTGACATCAAGTTGAATTTTCAAAATTTTGGGTGTGATCACAGTTTTTAATTTTTTAAATAGATATGATAGTAAAGAACTATAGTCTATTTGATTTTTTAACATACAAAAAGCAGCCTTGAATTTCAGACGATACATAATGTAATAGATGTTTCTTTGTAAGCAATGAACATGAAATTTGAATTCAACTGTCAATCAATGTGAAGTGTATGAGGAAGAATGAACAGGAAGTCAAATTCAAGTTTAAGAGTACAGGAACTTGGTGTACTGGTATCAAAGTTATTTCCCCTATTTTTTTCCCGCCATATTGAAAACAATTCTGATAAATTATTTTGATTGTTAAACTGTTTGTAGTTTTACAGTAGTTTTACAGTAGGTTTACGGTTGCATTGGAGGGTCTTAACAAGGACTGTTTGTCAAACCGTTGGTCAAAACTGTTGAGTCAAACCAATAATAATAATAATAATAATAATAACAATAAGAATCATAATAACAATATTAATATTGATAATAATAATACTACTAATAATAATTACAATGTAATATTGTGTTTGTAATTACTCTGGATATATATGAACAAACATTGAATATTATGTAAATTTAGAGAAAATATCTATATAATGTGGATGTTAAAGTGCTATATTTTTATTCTCTCCATCATTGTGTTATGTTGTTTGTATCATGTCAGATGTACATTTTTTTTCCTGTGAATAATGCATGTAAACAAAACAAATTTCCCTTTGGGCCATATATTTCAATTGAATGAATACTAACAAAATGTCTTCTCTGGAACAAAAAGGGTTTAACTCATGTACATGTATCTTAATAAAACAGACTTAATACCACTCTTGCTCTGAACAATCAATGGAATCAAACTTTCAAAGAGATAAAAGAGGAATAAAATCCAATATGAACGGAATTGATAAGGCAATGACAAGGAAATGATTTTCACGTAGGTCTTTCACGTGAATGAATGTTTCCAATTTTCACGGAATCTGGTGGTGATTCTCCTATAAAGCAGTGGTTTATTACGATTTCCTTCTTGAGTTGACCGTCCTAATTATCCTTATGCCTGTGCATAGTCTTTTCTACTTCTCTTGGTCTTGGTGTTAATTTTTCTCTTCCCATTCCTAGCTCGTATCTTCCTCAACTTCAATCCTTTCTTCAGCTGACTTCTCCCGCTTGAATATTACAAAATGTACATTCTTGACATTCTATACCATATTCTGAAAAGCATAATTTCTTATAAAACCATGAAATTCCTCCCTTTTCCCTCATCTGTGATATTCCTTTCACTCTATTAATCACTCAAGACACTTATAAACTGACATTTCATCGCATAAGACTTTAGAGCCAGAACAGTATTAACTCCTACAGTATCCTTCAACACAGAGCTAATGCCCTTCTGGCTAACAAAAAACAATCTATAGTTTTTAAAAAAGTCTCAAATTTTTCTTGATTAGCTGTTCAATGCATGTTTTAAAAATAAATAATTTCTCATGCGAGTGGAAAATGTATTTCATCTGAAAATTTGACTGATATTGTACATGTATGTGCAAGCTCAATTTGATGTTGGGGTTAACTTTTGTGTCATTTTTGTTTTGTTTTATTGATTTGTAGGATATGAATGTGAAATAAATCCTCTAATGAGAGAGAAAGAAAACAAGAATTGGGAAGCAAATGTAGCAAATATACGGTCATATGCTTTTTTTTATAAAGCAGACAACCCTTGCTATCCAGGGGGGCGTTTCACAAAGCCTTTTTTCAATGACAAATGACAAAAATTCAGTGACAATTAAATCTGCTGATCAGAAGTAAGGATTTCAGTAGCTTATAACAAAAGCTGTCATTTGTCACCGATGACAAGTTTTGTGAAACATCCCCCCCCCCCCCTCCCAGGTCTCAGTATCATCCCTAACAACCTACAAATCTGAACTTTGGTTGTAGACAGAGTGTTTAATCACTAATAGCACTTAAGAGTGGTTGTGTAACCGATCATTTTTTCCCTGCTTTCATAAGGAGGAAATCTAAAGGTCGATTTCAAATTTTAAAAAAATCCACATACTGTCTGTTTGGAGCCAGAAGGGCATTAACATACATGTATATCACTTTACACAGAGTCAGTTAAAACCTTTTTGGTTTAAAACAGATGATGCACCATGACAATACCTTCCCAGTATATATAATATCTTTCCCGTAACATGACAGTAATTTTAATAGTTTCATAATTTTAATTAAATGTAATGTTAATTGTTATTGTATAATTGTTTTAAATGGGGGCACGCTACAAGAGTCCTATCTCGCACCCCCGGGCAACGTGTCTGACACGGCCGGTTGTAGCAACTACTCCGAAGATCAAGATTACATTAATCTTGATCTTAGGAGACACGAACGAACGAACAAAATACCTTCCCACAACAAAACATACCAGTGATGTAAGTACAGTTAACTACATACCCTTACTTTAATAGTTTTGTCATTTTTTTTAAAGATAAACTTGAGTTCTGGTAAATATATAAAATAAATTCTCACAGAATCCAACAAAACTTACACTGAATATTCAAGATTACAAATAAATGGCAGGCCCGACACCATGTGCGATTTGGGAGTTGTGGAGTTTTATTGAAGATGATTTCCAGCAGGTTTTTATGAGTTTGTTTTTATTTTACTGGTTCAAACAATCAAGCTACTGCAAGGTAAACAATTCAGAATGAATTATAGCCATGTTCTCTTGACAAAGGATTCCCTTGCCAGAGCTCAAGATAAGCTTTAAAGGGGAATAAGAAAGCTATGAAGTTGCAAATATTTAAAGGTAAAGACCAGTATTGGAAACGCCCCAATTTCAAAAAAATGAAATGGAAGCTCTTATTACCAATCATGTGAAACAATATGTTTTGACTAATACATGATGATAACAATTTTGCCGGGAAACCGCCTACTAATTGAAATGTTTGGTAAATTAGTTTATCTACATGGTCTGTGAGAGATAAACGCACATGTCGCACACGTGTGCGTAGTCCCATATACACCTTTTTGTGTACAGTGCTTGTAACTTTACAAAGACAGGGCCAAATTTCTTATCATTTTGATGATTCCAGAACCTTGTACACACCAATACTTATATGCTAAATGATCAACCTTTTTTGATGCATTCCACACCTTTTCTTTCACAATGCAATCGTGTTACCAGAACTCACCTTTATCTTTAAACACAAATTGTGAGCTTTTTGAAACACACAACACTTACAGTATGTCATCAATATCATTATCTCTTGCTGTGATAGTTTTGTAATGGTGTCACATGTGAATAAGGCATGTTTCCTGGGTAAGAATAAAACCTACTTTCAGTTTAGATATTGGACTTGTGAACTAAAGGTTCTTTTGAACTATTTTTGGAGACAAACATTGCCTATGAATGTACATAAGATAAAAAATAGTATTCAATTGTCTCAAGTGATATCATATCATGATATGTCAAAATCTCCTTTAACAGTAGAATCACTAATTGTCAGCAGTGCATTTCCCAGATAAAGAATGTGCATTCTTTCTTCCATGTACAATGTATAAGGAACATATTCATATACAAAAGGGTCAACACCTTTCTTTATTTATTTCATAGTTGGAAAGAAAGAATGTACTCCTCTTTCTTTCAAGATACCAAACCCGCACTACATGTTAATAAACTACAAGAAATGATACCATTCTTACCATTATATACAATCCTGGGTTTAGTGAGGCAGGCAAGCAGATGAAGTTCAATATTATCTGCACCAACAAACTTGGAACATACTGGACATTTGATACCTGGAAAGAATAAGAATGATAGAATAATAATAAAAAAGCTTCATTCATCTATAGATAACGATTTTACAGTTTATATTACACATACAGAATATAAGGTTCTTGCCTGCTGTACAGGACCGTCACAGCACCCCTGGTTTACTTTTGTGTGTGTTAAATACCCTGGAGCGCCTACATGTAGCTCCATAGTTGTACCCTTAATTAAAGGGGAAGTTCACCCTCATATGAAGTTTGTTTTATTATAGAAGTAGAAAAATGAGAGAAACAAATCAGTGAAGTATGAGCAATATATCCGATTAGAAACAGGAAAGTTTTTTTTTAAAGTGCAATCAATCAAACACAAAATGGCAGCCCTGTGAGATATCTTGCGAGTTCCCCTCCCATTATACCCTGTAATAAAACAAACTTAAAAATGTTTATTATTTCCACTTCAGAACTTTTCACTCAAAAATTTACCCTAAATAGTAAATACAATTATTGTAAATATATTTTTATACAACACCTGAATGAAACAAATCTAATCTGTCTAAATCCGTAATAATCCGTAATAAATAAATGAAGTTTATAAAGTTTTCTGTACAGAGCAAATTGGAGAGGAGCTCGTAAGGTACGTCACACTGTTGAAGATGTGTGTTTTCCCATGCCATTTCGAGGAACCCCCAAATAAATAAATAAAAAATAAAAAACAATAGACAGAGGAAATAAAGCTACATGTCCATACGTGTACACGTCTCTGTAGAAATGTTTAATGATTTTATCCATCATCAGTCTTTGTGCACTGGAGAGATGAAGACCTGGGATTTGACCTTTGTTTGACGTCCTACTTATCTCTCAACTTCCTTTCTTCATCAACGTCTTCCTCCCTCATTTCCTCCTTTACCCCTCTCCTCCTTCTGTCACCCCTTTACCCTTGCCCCTTCACCAATACTAGGCCTTCTTTAAGGTGCCTATGCACTATCTACTACACATCATCTACACAGTGGTCAGAGGGGCATTAATTGACTCTGTTCAAGTAGAGGAATTAACACCCCTATCTGGCTCAAAACAGACGATTTTGCTTTCATTTTTTGCACAAGTGCGGCTTGAGCAATTGATTTCAAGTAGATTTGGCACCTTTCAAATCTCTCATATTGTTATTAAATTATGAATGGTTAATATGGCCTAATATTGCACTTTTCTCGAATCTTAGAGCTTAACAGAGATATTCATACTACAAAATAAATGATCTGAAAATAATTTATGCCTGATAAATAGATAATACCAAACTTGACTAGCTGCTACATTTTGGGATTTATCAACAAAAAAATCCCAGGAAGAATGTTACAAATTTACCATATTGCACCTTTTAAATTGTGTATTAAGCATGGGGGATATATTCTGATAATCTCTTTATTCACAGCTGATAGAATGTTCACTCTCAAGAATGTTTAAATGAACATAAAGCGTTTGTAGACTAAATTGAAATTATAATAAGTAGGCCTGAGTCAAAACGGTTACCTGCCCGTCACGGTTAAACCCCGATTTGCATTTTCAATTTTGGGTCTTTCAAAATTGGATTTCATACTGATGTTTTGCAATATGCAAAATCAGAGCATATTTGCTGATACATATTGGACTGGGAATTCAGATCATTAATCATTTTCTATCACAAATATTTGGACCCTAGTTAGCTTTCCATCATGACTTATAATGAACAATGACAGCTCACAAACAGCCACTTTTCTTAAAAGAGTAAATTTGAACAAATAGCTTCACTTGATTGATGTAACCAATTCAATGCTTCAAGAATATTCTAGTAGTCAGAAACATACATGGAAAGAGCACTCAAGGATTTTTTACATCCAGATGATCTTCATAGAAAGGTTACTTCAGTACAGGTATCAATTACAAATCATTTTTAAGGAAAAACGAAATATGTGGTCTGTATAGACAGGTGGTCCCTTCTGTACAGGAGGTCACTGAAGCAGGTTTTTCTGTACACCATTATATTATATTTCCATATTTCCAAAATAAAATTTGGCTTTCCAACTAATACAGCTGATTGTTCCTGTTCCTGTTCCTTGTTCCTGTATTTAATTGCTTCTAAAGTGCTGGAGCTGCATAATAATGTATAGGTTCCTGTTTTTTTAATTGCTTAATATGAAAGTCTGAAACTGCATACTGTAATAATGCTGGTAGGCCTACATTGTACATGTACATACTCTACCAGTACAATCTTATGAAAGCTCTACACCAACCTGGTGCTATAAAGACACTGCAATACAACATCCTTGTGCATTAATACCATATGTCTACACAATGTATGTGTTCTACATTACATCTACTGTGTGCAGCTGTACATTTACATGTATGTTATAATGATCACATTAATGTGGATTAAAAATATGGTCACACTGCACATGTGCATGTTGTGATTTAAAGGGAAAATGATTCTACATTTACATATTTTGTCTTATCAGACAACAGATGGCTTCAAATATCAATAACCAATACAAGGATAAGAGAATTAGTCTTATCTTTTCAATCACCCTACCAAGCTATTACAGAGAGTAATGTAACAATGGTAATTTCATGCCATTCCAGACTGCGTTTTAGACATATTACCAGCATAATGGAAATAAAGCCAAGTCAAGGAGAAAATCACCTTGGCCCTTTCCCTGGCAATACTCACACAAACAACACCCCTCTACTCTACACACAGTGTAGACAAAGATAGCTTTCTTACACATGCTCTCTACTGGACCACAAACAAGCAGCAAATGCATCATTGAGTTGGCTGGTGTGGAAAATTGATTGAGAGTCAGATTTTCTCTGTCATAGGTTGCGTTTATCTAGCAAATTTTTGGCTAGAATCAGGTTTCTCAAACGTCTTTCAGGCAAATTTAGAAGTAGATAAACGCAAAGCCTTTTTAAAGGGCTTTAGATATGGGCATATCTAAAGACGCAAAAAGGGGTGCGTTTTGTATGTGACATACAGCCAGAATCACGTTTCTGAGAGGTCGATAAACGCAAAGCTGTTTTGAACGTCACATACAAATAGGAACACCCAGGTGTTGTGTACAAGCATGTGTGTGAAGTTAACCTCCGAGAAACTGTCTGCTTCCCGGGTCAAAACAGCTGGGCAGACACAAGGCCTTTATTTTGAATCGTGAAGAGTCGATAAACGCGACATCCCGCAAATCACGATCGTATAGTGGGGTATGATAGTGGAATTCAATAGTGGGGTACGATATGTACATATCTAGTGGCAAGCCTAGATAAACGCGCCCATAGACAGAGGGTCTTTTTGGCTTTTAAGAAACTTGGAAGAAAGTCAACAAGATGGTCTAACATGTTTTTACAAGATACCTTGCGTCATTTTCAAGTATTTTGTGCTATAATGGAAACACCAAATAAATTATAATTTCCACCATTTTCTATTATTTCTTTTAGAATGGTCTAGATTTAAAAAGAACAACTTTTGTGTATCACTGATGCAACCAATGAACGTGGAGCGAGTTTATAACCATGGTGATAAATGAAAATTAATTTATTATTGAAAACTCATGTTGCAGCAGAACCAGCAGCAATAGCATTATTACTTTATCATCATCATCATCATCATCACCATAATAATCAACAACAAAATGCCTCATTATTCTGAGATGGAAAATTAACAAAACTGTGTCAGGGAGTTAGACTACTCAGAATGGGTAGGGTAGCTATTTGACCTTAACCTGACCTTAAATCACAATGGGGATTCCCCCTGACTCCCTTGTCCTCAGTGAGGTCACACGCCCTCCAGCAAGATCTGGGTTAAGCTATTCCAAGGAGAGGTAATTTACACCTCCAAAAATAACACCACTTGTTGGTAGGGGGTTGGATATCAGACCACTGGACTCTCCAAGTACTTACATGTACAGCTACACTACAGCATGATTTTAATACAAGACACTCAAAAGTGCAATGTAAATCCTTTTTTACCAATACAATTGATTCCTACTCGCCTTTGCAGAATTTTCTTTGTTTAATAAATGTTTAATGTTTGTGAGGAGAATACTCAGTGTAATTTGACATTTCTATTTATTTTCCTGTACATATACATTGTGTACATGTACATACAAATGTTTTGAGGTCAATTTCATAACAGATTTTCCTTGATGATATTTACTGGTAAGAGAATTAAGTTGACGTTATGCTATATTCATAGTACTTCATTTTTGTATGTTTCCTCTGAATCTCCTTTTAATTTTTAATTTTTGTCAAAATAAAAATATCAAAAAAGCCTAATGTTTAAAAAGGACGCAGATAAGAAAAGGAAGAGGGTGGGAACAAGAACTGGAAATCCAAATTAGTTGGCCTTAAGTTATTTAAGTCCCCCCCCCCCCCCCCCCCCCTCCTCCTCTCTCCCTCCCCCTCCCTCTCTCCCTGTAGCCCCAACCTCTGCACTGAAATTGTACCTGTCTTATGTACACAGCATGCATGCACGTCCAGATTGTTTCAAATAAAGTATTAAATAGGATTACAGGGATGAGCTGATACAGATTGCAGGCCTGATGTACATGTATGTACGCTAGGAGTGCCTTTGGGGTACTGGTTGTACAGGAAAAGCAATCATGTCTGTATTAGACCAAATAACAAAAATAATGAGCTTCTCGTCCGAACTTTTTCAAAAAAGGAGGAGGCAGTGCATTACTATTTACTATTTTGCCATTTTTGAATATCTTTTTCTTCCAAGATGGCTGCCATGCTAAATATAGCTGGCCAAGATATATTTATTCACAGATATTGTGCTATGTGAGTACATGTATGCAATAGTATACTGTATTCATAAATCAAGACTCTGGGCTGTCACACACAGGTACAGAAACCTACATGGTTTCTATTGTCACTGCAAATACATGTACATGTATGTCATGTGCCAGGCAGGTTGTTATGTAGCCTTAGGGCGCGTTCATGCTTGATTTTGACGGCCAGAATCAGGCATCTGTTACGTGTTTAGTTTAAAACACGCTTGCGTTCATGCTCACTTTTGTAGAATCACCGAAAAACGGCGATCATGAACGCCGATCGTAAACTCACAAAAAGATGCGTTTACAATTGTAAACGCGTTTAAATGGGGTCAACGCACTGACCTCTAGTGGGTCTACGTAGCATGCACAGTGAAGGTCACACAATGCCACACAAGGAGAATTGCCTGGATGAGCCAGAGAAGTAAGCATGAACAGCTACACCGTGGAACTGCGATCACGATGAGCGTTTACGATGAGCGTTTCAGATCGCTCATTCTACCTTCGAAATCAAGCATGAACGCGCCCTTATACATGTATCTTATTCTGTCATAAAAGTTGTCAAATTTACTGTTCAAAGTCCAAAGTAAAATCCCTCCTGAAAACAAACACTGTCCTCTTTTTCAGCTTATTTTGACATATCGTCGCTGTTTTCACGAAGTGACGGTAGTGAAAAAAAATTGCATTCACTTTGCGTTACGATTTTCCTCACTACCGTCACTTTGTGAAAACAAGGACGATATATTGTACGAGAGAGAGAGAAGGAGAGAGAGAGAGGGAGAGAGAGAGAGAGAGAGAGAGAGAGAGAGGGAGACCGTCTGAGAGAGAGAGAGCTCTAGAGAAAACATGGGTTCTTCTTCTTTGTTCACAGTAAACCTCTTCCTTGGACATAGAAGGCCATCATAAACATCATACCAAATTTTTTTAAATGGCAAACAAAATTTAAGTTATACAGTAGGTTTGCGGTTGCACCATGTGTGTGAGAGAGAGAGAGGTATGAGGAGTCCTGAACAGGACTCTGACTCGGTAATCTTTCTTGGAGGAGTTTAGGTTGAAATTTAAGTTGTGATTTAATATACATGTAGGCCAAGAAAAATCATCTGTTGAGAGCCAGAAGGGCATTAACCTTGTGTTGCAGTATATGTGACGCCCTTCTAGCTCCAAACAAATGGAACGTGCTATCAAGATGGGCGTACATGTGTCAGTATCTATTTTCAGAAATCATTGGTAGCATTGAAGCAGTAGTGCATTGAATGAACTAACTGTATACATGTATACTTTCTCTCCTGGGTTATTTCTTGTGCATGAGGGTGCATGAATATAACTGTGTATTCTGAGAAAAAAATTGGGACAAAGAAATTTAGCTTCTTTTTAGGGAGACTGCATACAATAGTGGTGAATTGGCCATGCTTATAATCTGAAAGTAAACAGTTTAAGATCTATCTGTCTGGGGGGATAACATCAAACAATAGGGTCTGTAGCCAGTGTAGGGAAACGTACATGTACTGTAGACTGTGTGGTGTCTGAAATGAAGTGCATTCGAGTGAGTATGAAGCATGATGTACTGAAACAAAAAGAATTGTACTGGTACTAGTACACAATACAGTACATGCATGAAGTGCATACAAGACAAAGGCCTGTATGAAACAACTATAATAATTGATAATGTCTGCCTTCATGTACAAGGAAAATTGGGGGGGGGGGGGGAGGGGTGGTTGACCCCATTTTTTTTGCTTGTCATAGGTCTGATTGTTTTTTATTTTTCTTTTTTAGATTACTTCTTTTTTGGGGGGAAGGGCCTGCTTGTCTGAACTTTTTTTTGGAACGGGACCCCCCCCCCCCCCCCTTCTTTTACAAAATTCTGGAGGTGTCCATGTAGCTTAATACAAAAAATAAACAATAAAATGCAGAATGTAAAGTTGTAAACAAACTCATGAGTAATGATCCTGAGAAATCAACTTGATGCATGAACAGCTAGGTATCAGTTCAAGATCCAAGCAAGACAGAGGCAGGGAAAAAAATACACGGGGGCTCAGGGCGAATTAGCCCCCAAAATGCCAAAAAAGAGCCCCGAAAGTCATAAAAGAGCCCCCCAAAATTGCATAGAGTTCAATGCAAAACAAAATAAAGAGTGTTATTTTCATGCAAGCAAGCTTGAAAAGTAGCCCCCCCAAATTTGTAAGTATTTTTTTCCCTGGACAGAGGCATGTGTAGGATCATACTGAACTTGTAACGTTCTGAGCATCACCCATTAGACATGCGTCCTTTGACAATCACGTATCAACAACCTCTGCCATAACAGATGAGTTCTATTGTATTCTTTATTACGTTTATTCAACCTGTGTGTTCAATGCCTTGTTTGTTTACACAGGAAGTTCATTGGTAGAATGGGGCTGAAGGAAACTGCCTAGTCACATGTTAGAGGGCATTTTCATACAAAAGGTTTTGGTGGTGGGGTACATGGTATCAAAATATAACACGACTACAAACACTTTCAGAAAATCAACCTACAAATTACAATCAGATAATACATGTACAATGAAGCCTTGTCTTGTCTATCACTTTGTTCAAACATGACAATGACACATTATGAATCAAATCTTTTATATTACAAAATGGTTGTTACACAGGCCTTATATGCCTGCGCCGGTTCAATTAATTAAGATTAGAAAACGCGGAGATCCATTAAAATACATAAGTCTCAAACATATATTTTGTGCCAATGATTCCAAAGAGGTATTTATTAATATTCAGTGTCTAAGGTACACCGATAATAAATTCCCAGTGTGACAACTGGCATTTCGATTTCAAACAAAACAATCATATATTACAAAATAGCTTACATGCAAAGCTTTACAATGTGGTATACAGGTACAATAATGATAGAAAAGGAACAAAGTAAACTACACTGTACAGCAGAAATACATCAAGGAATAGAAGAAAAGAATAGATGTTCATATCAAGTACAAATGATGAAACACGAGTCGTTCGTCAATAAGCACTAAATACATCGATCAGGCGGAGAGCGTTGCCTGAACAACGACAGCAGTCCCAACTCTTGTCCCGAGGGAAATGGAACTGGAACCATGGTGGACCCATGGTGGAACGCTGTTAAGAAACAAAACCAAGGCAGGTCTTAAAAAGCTGAGACATAGTAACTTCTGGGGGAAGTTACATCACACGTCTATCTGCCTTGAAGTCTAAACTTGCTCTCCTACTTAATCAAGTAAGAATTCTTCTTTATTATGGAACACAGTAATTCAACAAAAGTATTTATCGTCTTACAAGTAGTTATTGGGCTATCACTAAACTATCTAATCAAAAGTATTTTACAATGACTGAAATAACTATAAATATGTCTGGCTTGTGAAAAGTAGTATCTTAATCCATACACAGTCACAACCATCTTGTATCAAAACACATGAAAATATAATACAATGAGTTTTCCAACGCAAGGAGAATCACACTAAACAATATCATACAATTCATTCAAATTGCATGAGGATCTTATGATATCTCTATAATTTACTAGTTAAGAATAAGACATGAATATACTTTTAGGAAGGTGAGTGTTCGCTTACCTGTTAAGAAACAAAACCAAGGCAGGTCTTAAAAAGCTGAGACATAGTAACTTCTGGGGGAAGTTACATCACACGTCTATCTGCCTTGAAGTCTAAACTTGCTCTCAACGAGAAAGCCAATCTTCCTCCCAAACCAGGCAAACAACCCCACTATTCCCTATCCCTAAGACAAAGGGGTACCAGCAAATGTATCCACTGGTCATTCATGAATTATGTACTCTACGAATAAAGGAAGTGGTCTGGGTTTAAAACATAAACAAGGCCTATAGGACAGGGGTCTCTTTGTTCCCTTCACCAGTGGCATATACCAGCTAGGTGGTCTTAAAGGTAATACAAAGTTTAAAGGTACAATTTAAATAGGGGTTCAACAATTTAAAGTAATATAAGCTTACTCAAAAATAGAATATAGGTTTACTCAAAAAAATAGAATATACCTTAATAAACAGGGTCTGACACTCTCCCCTCCTAGAATCATGGCGTCCCGACATCTTTAATTACAAGTCAATACAATAATACAATTCCGCAGACTTCAGAGGACAGAGAGAGATTCACCAATCTCCTACTTTCTTACCAAGATGGCAAGATGTAATTCTCTGTAGATGACCTAAACATTGGGTACACCTCATCAGTCAAACACCGCATCCAACTATCAGACGACACTCCCTTTCCAGAGAACTGCCGAATGATTCCTCTAGCTGCCACTATGCGTCACTCTTGGGTAGAATGAGCTTCACCCGAAAGGTGGTGGCAATTAAGGATTTCATTGGTTTGGTGCTCACTTGTACAAATAAAACTTGTAAAATAAAAATAACCAGTACCAGCGTTGTCGTCTCTGACTGAACGCAAACCTAATTGTCAGTGTGAAAGTGCAGATGGGCCTCGATGTACCCAACAATGTATAGAACTTCTGATTCCACCTGCACCAAACACGAACAGGTCGTCAATGTGTTCCAAGTGACGATGCGCTAACTTCTTGTGGTAACAATAAGCAGATACATTGTATGCATGTCACTTTGGATCGACCCAGTGCCCATAAGGCACTCACAGGGCACACACTCCGTCAACCTCAGCCCAGAAAGTGAATTGGGTACCCACTACTAGTGCGGCTGGAGGTTTATCAGATGTGGCCTGATGAGATGGCGTCATCTGCAAACTCATAATTGCAGATCGCCTTATGGGACACTTCTTAGGTTTATCTTTGGCCACCTGTTCGGCCAGAAACTTCACTAGCTCTGCCTTAAACTTAGGGTTAGAGTCAGACATCTTTAAAAAGATTATAAAGCTAAACTATCCAAAAACAGGGTTAACAAAATAGTTTAAGATATTGAGGTTACTAAATGTACCATTTATAACACCAATCAAGATTCTAGAAAGTGCTAATTATTATATAGAACATAAAAATAATTAAATGATGATAATATCGAAATAGCAAAATAGAAACCACAATAACAACTGAGCTGGACAAGCTATCCCTTGTTTACTGTTAGCGCCTGTCAGTAGTGGGGCTGCTACTGATTTGACCTGAACAACAGCAACAAAAATTGATTAGGTCACACTTCAAATTATTAAGACCACTTTCAAATATACGCTATGTCCAACTTAGTGTTTTACAAGTTGTGGCAATAAAAAGCAAATATCATAACCAGAATATTGTTAATCTCTTACAAGCAAAGAGAGAGGTAACCTAATACTCAGTTAAAAGCAATTTAAAAAATGTATTATCTAAACATAATTTTCCTTTTGGGAAAAACAACTATTATTTTCCAAGAAAATTTAACATCCGGGCAGTGCCTCCATTTGTTACACAGGCCTTATATGCCTGCGCCGGTTCAATTAATTAAGATTAGAAAACGCGGAGATCCATTAAAATACATAAGTCTCAAACATATATTTTGTGCCAATGATTCCAAAGAGGTATTTATTAATATTCAGTGTCTAAGGTACACCGATAATAAATTCCCAGTGTGACAACTGGCATTTCGATTTCAAACAAAACAATCATATATTACAAAATAGCTTACATGCAAAGCTTTACAATGTGGTATACAGGTACAATAATGATAGAAAAGGAACAAAGTAAACTACACTGTACAGCAGAAATACATCAAGGAATAGAAGAAAAGAATAGATGTTCATATCAAGTACAAATGATGAAACACGAGTCGTTCGTCAATAAGCACTAAATACATCGATCAGGCGGAGAGCGTTGCCTGAACAACGACAGCAGTCCCAACTCTTGTCCCGAGGGAAATGGAACTGGAACCATGGTGGACCCATGGTGGAACGCTGTTAAGAAACAAAACCAAGGCAGGTCTTAAAAAGCTGAGACATAGTAACTTCTGGGGGAAGTTACATCACACGTCTATCTGCCTTGAAGTCTAAACTTGCTCTCCTACTTAATCAAGTAAGAATTCTTCTTTATTATGGAACACAGTAATTCAACAAAAGTATTTATCGTCTTACAAGTAGTTATTGGGCTATCACTAAACTATCTAATCAAAAGTATTTTACAATGACTGAAATAACTATAAATATGTCTGGCTTGTGAAAAGTAGTATCTTAATCCATACACAGTCACAACCATCTTGTATCAAAACACATGAAAATATAATACAATGAGTTTTCCAACGCAAGGAGAATCACACTAAACAATATCATACAATTCATTCAAATTGCATGAGGATCTTATGATATCTCTATAATTTACTAGTTAAGAATAAGACATGAATATACTTTTAGGAAGGTGAGTGTTCGCTTACCTGTTAAGAAACAAAACCAAGGCAGGTCTTAAAAAGCTGAGACATAGTAACTTCTGGGGGAAGTTACATCACACGTCTATCTGCCTTGAAGTCTAAACTTGCTCTCAACGAGAAAGCCAATCTTCCTCCCAAACCAGGCAAACAACCCCACTATTCCCTATCCCTAAGACAAAGGGGTACCAGCAAATGTATCCACTGGTCATTCATGAATTATGTACTCTACGAATAAAGGAAGTGGTCTGGGTTTAAAACATAAACAAGGCCTATAGGACAGGGGTCTCTTTGTTCCCTTCACCAGTGGCATATACCAGCTAGGTGGTCTTAAAGGTAATACAAAGTTTAAAGGTACAATTTAAATAGGGGTTCAACAATTTAAAGTAATATAAGCTTACTCAAAAATAGAATATAGGTTTACTCAAAAAAATAGAATATACCTTAATAAACAGGGTCTGACATGGTAATGAAATTGTCCTTGGTTTAATTATTGAAAGTCTTCACGACCATCTTATCTATTAATTGTTTGTACAATTCTAGGGCCATTGATATGGCTGCTCTTCATACATGTACATGCCTTCAATTTTAATTAGAAAGTAAGATGCAAGCAAGGGATGACGCAGGCTACATGTACCAAAGCTTTCTTCCTCATCAAACTTCTTCAGAAATTTAATCTGTTTGAAATCATGTACATGTTCTTGTCAGTTAACTGGTTGACAACTGAATTCTACATTTCTGATATGCTTAATACTGATTGCAGTAGGCTTTGAGTTAATAATTTCTTAGATTGCCTGCAAATTGTTAAAGTTGACTACAGTATTACAGTGGGTGATATACATGTACATGTAGGTACCGGTATACATGTATATACATGTATATATATGTATCTTCTTGTTTAATTGTAATCCTGTACAGGATTAACAAGGCATGAGCATGATATATAAATGAAAGAAGAGGGACTGGGTACAGACTACGGAGAGAAAAAAAGAGAACGAGAAGCATTGCTAATGTGATAGAGACAGAGACAGAGAAATGGAAAGCATGCACTATTTAAAAAAATATATATTCTCTGCTCCTTTGTTGAGGTTTTCATCAGAAAAGAGGAAGTGGTCCAAGGAAGTGGTTTTTAAACTTTAATAAATAACATTTTTCTAGAAGCTTTTCAAATTATCAAGAGTCTTCTTTTATCTCCATTTCCCACAAACTGTACATGTACATGTATTTGTGTTTTTTCCAGAACACTGCAAGTGAGTGTAGATTTGGGTGTAACTGTTGTTCAAATACAAAATGATGTACATGTACAGAAGAAATTTTGCTTTTTTTTTTTCTTCTCTTTTTCATTATCATTTCATTCAGCTTCCCTTCTCTTTATATTTGTTTCCTCACTGAGAGACAGGAGAATGGCAGAAAATGAGAAAGAGAGAGAGAGAGAGAGAGCGTAGAGGGTAATGACACTGCAAGTGTTTGCAGATTTGGGTGTAACCATGCATTGTCCAAATAAGACATGACGTACGGAAGAGATTTGCCTTTTGATTTCTCTTTTTCATCATAACTTTGATTGTCAAAGAAATTGTACTTCACACTGTCTGCTAAGAGCCAGTAGGGTGCTAGCTCCTAAACCTTAACACAGAGTTAATGCCCTTCTACATGTAGCTCCAAACAGACGATACAATGCGTTGCCATGACGAAGGTCTAATGCCTCCATGTAAACCAATATACACAATGCATTGAACAGGTAAATGTACCCTACCTCGTAAATCAAGCTTTAGCTAGCGTGCACAGTATGTTTTCCACTCGGATACGCATCCTTAATCTTCTCCTTGCTCGTGTCATTTTGAATTCATCATGCACGTACAAAATGTAATGTACTGCAAACTCATTTTTTTTTAATCACCATTTTTCTTTCCCATAGCGAGTGGCCCTACCCTACATGTACACTGTACATGTACAGTGTATCTAACATTAATCTTGTTGTGTTTTGAACATTCATGTTTCTGAAGTCTGCGAATCCCCTACATGTCAGCAATGATATGTCAGTATAATCAGATTTACATTTACTGTAGGCCCTGGAATGTCTACAAAACTACCTGTGAACATGCTGGCCTATTAGTGGAAGAAAAAAAAAATATTTCTGTTAATGGAAGTTCCTTTTTATTTAAAACAAAATCCTCCTCAATTTCATATCTGTTTCTCAAAAGCCCTTCCAAAGCATTCAATATTAACTTCAGTATTTGTTTTCTAAACATTTCCCCCACCCTATAAAAACTTGTGAAGACATAATCTACGAGCTTATGGCTGATGTATTTGTAGACCTACTGTACACGATAACAACCCTCTGGGTTATTGACCATTATTATAAAATCACAAATATATTTAATTTGAGTATCAATTGTATTTGTAACAATGCTACTGTAGTCTACACATACATGTTCATCAGTGAAAAAAATACACAGGGGCTCGGGGCAAATTAGCCCCAAAATGCCCAAAAGAGCCCCCGAAAGTCACAAAAGAGCACCCAAAAGTCATAAAAGAGCACCCAAAAATGTGGGTAGAGTTCAATGCAAAACAAATTAAAGGTGTTAATTTCATGCGAGCAAGCTTGAAAAGTAGCCCCCCCAAGTATTTTTTTTCCCTGACATACATGCATTTTTTCTTGTGAGACAGCATATCATTGAAGTTCTTTTGTGTGAAAATTTAATGCACCTCCATCGAAATAGACACATTGTCATTGACATGCTGACTAATACGAAAGCCAATTTTTGACAGGTTTTGCATGCAGACTTGTGATGATATTACCTGGCTGGATCCATTTATATTTTCTATCCTCACACCATACACAGTCACTCAAAGTTCACAGATTTAATCATCCTCTCCAGCCAGCCCCGCCACCAAGCCAGCCCCGCCACCAAGCCAGCCCCGCCACCAAGCCAGCCCAGCCACCAAGCAGGCAGGCAGCAGACCAATTTAGCACACTCTCTACTCCGTAACATATGGACCTCTAATAAACTACTCTTGGGACCGAGGGCCTCTTCACACGGCCAAAATAGCAAGGCTCAATGCTAAAAGGTGCCCACATCAGACTCCCAAGATTTTTAAGTTTCTAAACAGGGCTCATATTGTTGGTTGGTTAGTTGGTTGGTTGGTTTTACCTGACTGCTAAGAAATCATGTGTATGCTTGTACATGTACATGTAAGTATAAAGCAAACAGGGGACCTAGGGCTTTACATCCTCTCCTAAGGACTTGGTAATGAGGATTAATGCCTTACCAAAGGGCACTAGCGCATCAACTTGGTTTTGAACAAGGGCCCTCCCAGTCACAAGACAACTGCTCTACTACTGAGCGATCTGTTTACAGACTGTAAAAAGTTCCATACAGACCCCCTTCCAAAAAGGTTAGGGTGGTGCCCTAGCTGACAATAGGGATGAGTTCATTTCTACAGCTTAATGCATAGAACAGTTTCAACTCTTAACTCATTCTTGCATGTTGCTCTTACAGTACATCCAGGGGCCTCAATATCTTTGAAGGGGGAGGGGCTGAGCTTAGGAACAAGCATGTTATCAAGATAGTATGCATTATGAAATGTGTCTGCTAAAAAAAGTGGGGGAGGGAGAGAGGGGCTGTAGCCACCCATGCCCCCCTTGCCCCCACAGACATTGAAATCATATACTGTACAGTATAAAACTATCAACTCAATCACACAGGAATGCCAGCACTAAACTTTTTTTGAACGGTCTACAATTTCATTTTTAATGCTTTCATATCTTTTACTCAGGGTATTCACTTTCTCAGTTATCTTATCGCCTACATGTACAATGTATGTAATAGATTGCTGGCTATTGCTGCAATACTTTGAGGGATGGGGGGGGGGGGGGAACTGAATAATGCCTCTTTAGTGTCAGACTGTTATAATAGTACGCGTTGAGATTAGTGCTGTAACATCACGGATATCTCCAATTCCGTTTAACCGCCAGTCAAAACCGCCCGGACGGTTTTCGGTTAAACGATTTATAAAAATTATTTTTAAAAAAATATAATTTTTTTTTTTTTTTTTTTTTTTTTTTTTTTTTTTTATGCCGGCAAGCCAGGTCCGTGTGAAAAAGCGGAAAGGACTTTCATTTATAAGGTGCCGATTTGTGCTTGTGAACTTGTCACAAATAATAGTAAGAATGTCATTTTTAGAAGAATGTGTAAGAACATTAATGTAAATTAAAAAACAGCAGAGGACCTACGATAGAACCTTGTGGTATGCCATGTGTAAAAATTGGATGAATTTTTATTATAAACTACATATTGAGATCTATTACAAAGATTACAGGTACTTTTAAACCAAGATGACAGACAAATTGGAGTGTTGTTCTAGTTTCCGAATGGTGAGTCAACACACCGATTACTGAGCTGGGAGACATTGCCAGGCATAGTGCCAGGTGGAGGGGCATAAATCGAAAATTAAAAAAAAACAAAACAAACAAAACAACAAAAAAAAAAAAACGGGGAAAACAAAACCGTCCAATTGAAAACGGAATCCGCCATGGGCGGTCGGATACCGGACGGTTAAATGACTACAGCACTAGTTGAGATACTTACTAATATACAACATAATAATATGCATAAAGGTTGAATTACAATGTAGCTAGTCTACATGTACCCATCATCAACATTCACCAGAGCACTTGTAGGAGTTGCAGCCGATTTATTTGGCCATGGAAACTTTCTTTTGACAGCATGGGTAGAAACGCTACATCTCAATAGAAAGTCAATTTTGCAAGAAAGTTGAAAAGCTTGCAGGGAGGATGCATACTGTATTTGTTTTACATGGTGAAGCTATTATCTCTTTTGCACTCAGCTCTTCCTTTTCGAATACTTGACTTTCTAATTTCCATCTCCACTTTCAGGGGTTTTCCCATTCCATTTTGCAGCGTATATCCTGACCTGTACACTGTAAATAACCAGGTTATGGCCTACCGTACACTTTAATACCCCATGCAAAACTAAGTGTACATTATTGCATCCTAATTTAGACCGACTGGTAGGCCTAATCAAAACTGACACTCAATTAACGGTTTTCCAACAAGGGACATACTGTACAACAAATTTAGGACTTTTTCTAGAATCATCCTGTTCATGATGACCAGCACTGGAAGCCCCCCCCCCCCCCCCCCCAATTCAAAGGCATAAATGTATTACAATAAAATCTGTAGTACATGTAGATATTTCCAAAGGTGCACTCTCTTAATTTGCCCATTAATTCTTCATCAGGAGCCTATTTCATAATGCAAGGCTGTAACAATAGAATGGCTCAGTCAAGGATACGATGAACCCTTCACTACATGTGCAGTACATGTACACTGTATATGCTGTCTTTACCAGCTTCCGCTAGCTACCCACAATCTAATCCTCTTTCATCTAATTTGCACCCTTACTCTTGCACGTTGCCCAGATTAATATGATAACGATACAGATAGTGAAATATATCATCTCCTGTGAGCCAGACAGACACCAACTCATGTAATTTCATACAGAGTTAAAACCCTTGATGCTTTCAGTCTCAGCAGATAAAATGTCCACTTTTGTCATGGCCTTCATCATATCTCCATGGAAACCCAATATCATACTCACTTGATATCTGATAAATTCAGCAACTGAATTCCATATTTGGCATATCATGCTTTGGTTATCATATTGAATGCCAGGATTATTCAATCAATTTGCTGGGAGGCAGCATACAAAATTACAGTGTATGAAATAAAGCTGTGATTGGACCAATACCACGTACCCCCCCCCCCCCCCTCCCCCCTATATTCAGACTGCAAAATATCATTGTATACCTGTACATGCAATAATAGCTAGAGTATAAGAAGTAACACTGTACATGTACTTCTATTCTGAACATGGTATGAACAAACATTGTATGGCGAAACGGCTGTTTGAGCATCCTTTCGAATGAAAATTTGATGTAGAATCAGCATCCTGGTCTAGAGCGAACAGTGTATCTTCAATTTTTTTTTTAACTGGGCAGGGATTATTGCGAGCATGCACTGATGATTGGCTGGCTGTCATGTCGACTTCCATCATCAAAACTAATTTATCTACGATGCTGTTTTCTAGAGACGCTCCCTTTGATATATGATTATTTATATGTTTCTTAACTTTCTTTATACGCTTCTTTGTACGTTTCTTTATCCAATTTTCATATAAATTCTGTTAAGTCTGAACAGGAAATAAGTTACATTTTGCTTGGCAGTAGATAGGAATTAGCATTTTAGCAGTCACTTCCTGAATGAGCTTTTATCACAAGCCAAGGACACTACTTGATTGTGCCCTGGTATAAATAAATATGCAAGGTCAAAGTACTGCATCATGAGGGACCCCACAATGCACAACAATGCACCACACTCACTGCTGTCTACAATACAGCACTTTGTGTACATGTACCTGTCTTTGTTTGCATGTAAGCTGCAAAAAAATAATGCAATGTGGGAAATACAATTATGATATTAGTTACACCAAGGATTTCCTTGGTTGCGGTTTAACATCAGTTATTCCAGGGTCCATGTCATTAGGCCAAAAAAAATAAATTGTTTGGTTGTCCTCGATTGCTTTTCTGGAGTAGGGGCGGGCGGGCGGATTTTTTTTTTTTTTTTTTTTTTTTTTTTTTTAATATTTTTTTTTCTCCATAAAAAAATTAATAATTGGGATTGTCAAGGATTTAAACAAACAAAGTCTATAAAACACTTTAATATGGTAAAAGACTAGTTTAATGTACAATGAATATCAAGACCAACACAGAAAGTATTTTGGGCTTTGAAATACAGCACCTTTTAAATCTCCATTGTACTACTTATAGCTACTTGCGCCCTCTATGTAGCAAACAATGCCTAATCGGTGACCATTGGTCCCCATGATCCTCTTTATCTTATATTAACTGAGAGCTGATTTGATGAGATAACCACCTGTCCAGTGACCTTGCAGGGTGGTCTAATCCCTCCTGTAAACTAGTACAGATTGGCTTTAAAATGAGTTTAAGAATGCTCAGAACCTGATTTGAATGAACAGGATTTTGACATAAAAAAATAAAAATGGCAAGTTTAATAAATACTTAATTGCGTACTGAAAAGATCAAACTGGCAACGGGACGCATTTTGATCCTTGCAAATGCATGAAATGGTATGTTTGGCATTTAAGATTGCTCCCCCCCCCCCCCCTCCCAAAAAAAAAAAAAAAAAAAAAAAAAAAATGAATAAAAAAAAAAAAAAAATCGAATTAAAAAAAAAAAAATATGAGCGGCCCGAAAATGACGAGCGGGCGGTCGAGGACAACCAAACAACTTTTTTTTTTGGGCCTTAGCTAAATACATGTATAATTGAGAATGGATTTTTACAGGGTTTTTTTTCTTCTTTTAATCAATCATCTAAGTAAAATTATCAGCCCCCCCCCCCCCCTCCCCCCTTTATTATCTACAATATCTTAATATGAAAGATACTTCATACTTCAATTACATTCTACATTTACATCATTTAGTCAATGTAACTGTTATGCATATTTGAACACTTGGAAAATGCGCTATATAACTACATTATTTTTATCATTATTGTTACTGAAGTTACAAGTACATTTGAAGGTGATATAATCATGTAAACAATACAGAGCAAAATCAGCAAACTATTTTGGGGATGATTGGTCTCCTCTCATAAATAGAATTGACACAAAATACTTTTACACAAAACAACAACTGTATACTTAATAATGCATGAAGTATAAATGAATCAGTCTACTAAAAGTACATTTATTACTGTATTCTCTTTCACTTTCCCTGATCACCTCTACACTACAGGTACAGTACGTGCATGATATTGGATAATAGGGAATGTCATTAACAGCCTTTTCACACACAGCTAAAATGCTATAAACATGACTAGTATAAACGTGTTTCGAACGTGTTTAAACTAATCACGAGCCTTTCACACACAGAAATTTCGGTGCGATCGTTAATCGTTTCGTGATTAACTACTGCTCGTAAAATGCGCAGTAGTGCCATTGCGCATTGAAGGTCAAGTCACATCAATCAAAGCGCACGCTCCATCCAGTTTAAACACGTCTGAAACACGTTTAAACACGAATAACCTTTCACACACAAAATGTCAAGCTCACTAGATACGAACTTCGTATCTGCAGCCTGCTTTTAGGGGCGTATGGATCGCGACTTCGTATCTATCCCAACATCGTATAAACGATGTTCACACTGGGAAATTTTGTCTATAAACATGTTTAAAACTTTACGATGATTCTAATCATCTCTAGATACGATGAATTTTAGCTGTGTGTGAAAAGGCTGCATGAGACATATTGATCTGAAAAGTGGTTTCCAGGGTCTCACCTCCACATATCCATAAAAAATGAGCTTGGCTCTGTACCAGTGTGTATACCGTATGAATTAACTCTTTATACGCCACACAAATAATCTCCCAGTGCCACATTGTATTCATAATGGGATAGATATACCAAAGGCTTTTGTTTTCAGTTCAAGATTAATCTGCACTAAGTAATATATTCATAATTTCAAACCATTTGTCAACAACAATCCACTTTAACTATAATGTAAAATAAAGGTCACTTTAACATTATTGCTTTTGTTTTGAAAGGGGAAATAATTTCAAAGGAACAATACTATTTGCATAAAAAGCAATCAATGATGCCTCCCCCCCCCCCTTTTTTTTCAAAGTTTCCATTCACATAAAAAGAGTCTTACTTCAATGTAGCTAACAAATAAATGAATATATAAATGAAGCAAGACATAACAAAATATAATAACCAAAAGAAGGCCCCTCTCCCAAAAGTAAAAAATAAACATACAAACGTGCTTAATTCTTGATAGATAAAGTTGATATCTTCTCATAAATGTATTAAACAATCTCTATAACTCTTTAGATTGATCAATATAAAGCTCTGAGAAGCCCATTGAAATGTCAACAGACATAAAATGCGCTATAAAAGAACAAAGTATTATTATTACCGGTATATAAAATGTATCTATGGTCTCAACCACTTCATGAAAAGAGATAAGAAGAAAATTATTCCAACTTTATTGGCACCAGTGTATAATAAATCCTCTAGTAGAATGCAAAATCATGTACATGTACATATATGATGTAAGGTATATTCACAATACATACAAGTTTCAGACTATCATATATTAATAGGTTCATCTGCCTTCAGCCCTTCATCATGCTTCCAGTCTGTAGATTCTTGCAGGTAGGGCTACGTGTACATGCACATGCACATGTAGGGCCTTAGGGCGCGTTCATGCTTGATTTTGACGGCCAGAATCAGGCATCTGTTACGTGTTTAGTTTAAAACACGATTGCGTTCATGCTCACTTTTGTAGAATCACCGAAAAACGGCGATCACGAACGCCGATCGTAAACTCACAAAAAGATGCGTTTACAATTGTAAACGCGTTTAAATGGGGTCAACGCACTGACCTCTAGTGGGTCTACGTAGCATGCACAGTGAAGGTCACACAAGGCCACACAAGGAGAATTGCCTGGATGAGCCAGAGAAGTAAGCATGAACAGCTACACCGTGGAACTGCGATCACGATGAGCGTTTACGATGAGCGTTTCAGATCGCTCATTCTACCTTCAAAATCAAGCATGAACGCGCCCTTAGTCAATACAGGCTGGGCTATTTAACTAGAACAACTTTAGAGCAAGTTTAGAGTGAAAATAAAGGGAGGTTAGATATAATCTGAATTGTTCATAAATGTGATATACTGTATATCTTACAAAACAATAACTACAGATGACAGATCAAATCAAGACTAATAATATTCATATTGCATTACTAATTATGTTAAAATATATTAATGATTGCATCAATTTGTTTAAATTATGATATTAACAACAATAATAATAGTGATAGATAACAATAATTTATTATCATCATTATCATTATTATATTCATTATCATTATCATTACTATTTTTATTATTAATATCATGACAACGATGATGATGATGAGGATGATGATGATGATGATGACGATGATGACGATGATGACGATGATGATGGTGATGATGGTGATGATGTTGATGATGATGATGATGAGGATGATGATGATGATGATGATGATGAGGATGATGATGGTGGTGATGATGATGATGATGATGATGATGGTGATGATGGTGATGATGATGATGATAACCTTTTTAAACATTACACTATCAACATGTAAGATAGAAAAAACAAGTGTTATGAATTTATTTCTCACCTTGTAATAAAGCCGGAGCAAATAGATGTGTAGGTAGAGACTGAGCATGGAAAGGGAAACTTCTTCCCCTACTCCTTCCTCCCCCTCCCCCTCCCCCTGATCCACTTGCACCACTGGTACTACTACCACTGCCGCTGCCCCCTCCCGACCCCGAGCTAGGGGCACTGTTCTCTGATGAACTAGGGTCCGAGTCGGGGCCTCTACTTGCCCCAGACCCCCCTGGTATATTCATCGCTTGTCCATTTGTATGGGTACTCGTGCTGCCTAAAGACCGAGCACGATTTCTTTGTCCATTTGTAGACGAGGATGCGCTCGTATAAAGACGGGCTCCATTGTGATGTCCGTTGGAGTTACCGATAGAAAGATACCCGCCACTGGCTGTCGAACCACCAGGCGAGTCAGGCCCACCAACTCCGGCACCGTAGACCGTCCTAGGACTAGAACTCACTTTCTGCCCCATGATCAAGCAAATATTTCTCTCTTGCACCACTTTCGCGTAAAAATTCCAAAGATATTCCGTTAGGATTGGCGACGTTAGCCTTCCGAATGCGTCATGGTTTCATCCATATTCACAAAACAGTGATCGGCCATGTTGATGCCTGTGTTTTGCTATTGCTTAGTAGTCTCAATACAATGACGGAGTATCCAAACAACAGACGTACTATATAATGTGTGCGCTGCATGCAGTGTGAGCTCACCTAGCCATAGAGCATGGAAAGAGATGGCGTCCCGCAAAATCCTAGTATTGACAAGATGGACTATAGCTTTTGGGATTAGTTCTCACAGTCATACTGTGTTGTTGAAGTCCATGATCGAACCGTGGGCCCAAATCTATACCAAATCCATACCAGATAACCCAAACCCTCATTTCCTCCTCTTTTTTTTTTTTGGGGGGGGGGGGGGAGGGTTTTTATGAGACTTGCCAGTGGCTTGGTCAGCCACATAGCTTTTTACGTAAAAAGAGTATTCTTTATGACTTTCGTCTTTGAATGTCCAATGAACCTATGTATTTTGTTTAATCAACATTTCTGACCCTCCCCCCCGCAGAGTATCAATAACTATGTGGAATGTCTGTGAGAAAATGAAAATTTCAGTAAGTTCTCTTTCTGTAATTGATCAGGCGTTTTAATTTTAAAACGTTAGAACCATCAGGGGCGTTCATCTTCGAAATTCGGTGGCAATACTAACTGACCGGCACTTACAAAATGATATGGGCTTGGGGCAACCCCCAGATATGACGACTGCGTGGACCAGGCGCGTACGCAGGGGGGGGGGGGGGGGGTTAACCCCCCCTTTTTTGTATGTGTGTATTTTGGAGGAACCCCCCCCCCCCCCAACGGAACAAAATGTCGATCCAACAAATTTTCAAATTTTGGGATCCCCCACCCCCCTCCCCCCCCCCCCAAAAAAAAAGAGTATGTCCCCTTACTGAGTCGTTGCGAAAATTTCGGCCCGATTAAAAAAAATAACCCCCCCCCCCCCTTGAAAAAATCCTGCGTACGCTACTGGCGTGGACTATAATAGTCTCGTGTAGGTTTCATAATTACTTTCCTAAAACAGGTGGAATGTTTTCCGTGGGTGGGTCAATCTCCATAAAGAGTTGGCTACTCTATATTTTAAATAGAAAGTTTCTTATCAACCTCTCGAAAAATAAAAACTACCTCTCTTGAAGGTGAAAAGTTCCCCTTCTTCACCTGCCTGATGGGCACTTTGTATCGACTTCTTCCCTTCTTGATCTACCCTTATCAGGTAACTTACTCAATGTGGAATTTTCTGATTCAATTCAATTCAATTCCATTCCTTTTATTCATCCAAATTCAATACATGGACATTTGTTTTGGTCACACATTGTAAAATTATATAAGAAAATATCTGAAAAACTATATCGTTGTGTTTATAATCATAGAAGAACCATCAAAATAAAAGATAGACAAAAGCTTAAATCGCCTATAAACATTTTTATTTTCGGGGAGGGGCTTTCATATTAGGATATTATTTTCTGTCGGGGAAAGCATAGATCGAAACGTAATTTTTGTCATGAAAGGATAGGCCTAGCCTACGTCAGATAAAAGGGAGCAAATTCACTTCTTAAGGAACATCAATTCCGTCAGTCGCGGGGGGGGGGGAGGGGTCATTTTATTCACTTGAAGGGGTAAATATCATCACAAGAGGGGCACTTTTCTCAAACCTTGAAATAGTGGAGATTGATTTGTCAAACACCCGGTTCTCCAAACCTAAGCATGTATGTTTGTCCTCCCTCTATATCAATGTTAGTCCCCCCCCCCCTCCCCCCACTCCGGGAACGGAGGGACCGCATTCATGTTCCCAAAATCCCGGGAAAGGAATACTTTTCACGCAGCAAAGTCCGGCTCGTAACACACACAAAATCGGCCCGTATTGACTTTACACACCGGACTTGTGTAGGGGGGTGTTTTCAAAAGGAGGGAACATGCATACGCGTACCTTAAAAAAACAACACTGAGTGGGGGCGCCCCCCCTCTCCCTCTCCCTCTCTCTCTCTCTCCCTCTCTCTCCCTCCCTCTCTATCTCTCTCTCTCTCTCTCTCTCTCTCTTTCTTTACCTTTATCTCCTTCCCCTTTCTCCCTCTGTTCCTTTTGTTTCTAATGAAGGAACATCGTAGTTTAAAGTTGTTGACTTCATGGTCTGTGCATAATGACCAGGACCTATGACCAAAACTGTAAAATGTGCGTGCGTGTGTGTGTGTGTGTGTGTGTGTGAGAGTGGGTGTGTGTGTGTGGGGGGGAGGGGCGATCACTGAACATCAAACTGTGTACGCATAATCTCTGAACATACACCAAAAGGGTCCGATTCGGGGGCCATGTGCATTTATTTCGCGGAATTTTTTTCTTCCAAGATCTACAGGAGGAACAAATTATTTTGATGGTATGGATATCCCACTGCTGCCACTACGTTATTAACATGATTAAAATTAAAATTATACATAATAGACGTACGAGGCGAAGGCTGCAGCCCCCACCCCCGAGAGTTTGAAATGTCGGATCACTGCATCCAGGGAGTCGATGAAAGTGAATTACACAGTCGGATTCTTGCATCCATAGACGTAGGAGGCAAGGTATGTAGCCCCCCCCCCCGATAAATTGTTTTGATTACTATCAAGTAAAACGGCATATTTGTAGGTTTTAAATCTCACATAGTGTAATTTGATTACAAACTTACATGTGGCAGTGACGGACATAATGGTGACGGAGAAGAGGACGGGTGACGTAACAGGGGATGCAAGGAAGTGTTGGAGTTGTCAAAAAGATGTGATTGCCTGGCACACGGACATTTTCATTTCAGCTCTAGACGGAGGGGATACCATCATACCAATATATTTTAATTGAGCCGGGAAAAATCAACCCCCCACTTAACACGTTTAAACGTAAACTCAAACATTTCTTGTTGAATACCTACGACAACCACCTAAACACGTTACACCTAACATCTGCTTTTCATTCCTTTCACTCTCTACCACCGGTCAGAGACGGCTTTATCCCTATGCTAATTCTTCCCTGATACACTCTTAAAACTGAAATGTTAAATCACCATTTAAAAGGGCCGAGGAGTGACAACTCTTTCAAAATGGTAGATTAACACTTTGAACATGCTGGATCCAACCTTTATAGTGTTGGATCCAGCATGTTTAAAGTGTTAATCTACCATTTTGAAAGAGTTGTCACTCCTCGGCCCTTTTAAATGGTGATTTACCATTTCAGTTTTAAGAGTGTATCTCTGCCCCTCCCTCTAGCTCTCTCCCTTTTTCTTTTCTTTCCCGCTTGTTCACATCGTTCTCACTTGTCGTCCCATTTTATTTTTGATTAAATTCAGCAATCAACGACTATACCGACCAGCCAATCAAAATAAACCAACCAACCATCAGACTCACCAACCAACAATCATCGAATATAGGTTATGGATAATCAGTCAATCAATGAACCAACCAATCAATCAGATAACAACTCAATCATTCAATCATTCATTTAATTAGTCAATCAATCAATCAATCAATCAATCCACCAATCAATCAATCAATCAATCAAATAATCAGTCAACCGACCGTTAATCAAACAGTCATTCAATCATTTATATAATCAACCAACCAATCATTCATCAGTTCACTCAATCAATCACTCAATGAACCAATTAATCATTCAGTCAGTCAAACATTCAATCAGTCAATCATCCAACCAACCAACCAATCAACCAATAAGTCAATCAACCAACAAATCGATCAATCAATCAACAAAATTATTCAAAAAATGAAAAAAATTGTGCTATAAAGGAAGTAAGGTTTTTATTTCTTTAAAAATCAAATATATACGCTGTCAAAAAATATTGATTTGCGAACGATTGCATTAAATAATTTCTACATCTTAAATAGCAAGGTATACTCTGCAATAATCATTATTACACATAATATTATTGATAAACTTATCAATACACTATAAATATATTTACAAGTCTTCCTGCATTTGATCTCAACTGAATGTTTATGTAAATATTAAATCTCTTTTGACATGATAATATTACTTCATTTATTCCACGACATAATTACCACACATTTACTGATTGTACTTAAACTTGCAACCATGCATTCTGCTATTAGACGAACATTTCAAGACAAGAAAAGTAAATGCACATGCAGTATTTGCTTTAGCTGACATGTAGTACGAATGTGACTGAATACATACTTGTAGTAAAGCATCACAAAGTTGGACTTATGAGCGACATCGATCTTTTTTTAATAGCTTTTCCTCAATTACTACATTTTATATTTTTCTTGTGCCTTATATGAAATAATGTGTAAACAAACACACATTCTTGAGTGTAAACCTCCATGGTATAGGGCTAGTGGTAAAGAAGGGGGAGAATCAGGAATTATGTTTGTCCCCCCCCCCCCCCCACCCACTTCAAATACAATCCTGGATGTGCCAATTATAATATTGTAATTGTCATCAATATGTCATATAAATTTAATCTGGGTTTTAGCCACTGCTATTTATCTTAAGAAAGGGGTTAACCAATCAAACAAAGAAAATAGTTACAAACAGTACCATGCATCAATAAATATTGGATTTACTTCTTTTTTAAAGTGATCCCTCACAGTGGTGTTGTGTGTCAGTCTGTACCAGACTTTAAAAAGAACTTTGTTATGTAAGGAATATAATAATCATCTGGTGAGTTTTAAAGCACTTGGCCCATGTAAAACAGTAAATCGTTAGAATTGTAGCATGCTATCATTGTGCACTTTCATAAAACAGACTCATGATTAGGTGAATAACTTATACACTGCCTTATAATTTCAAATATAGACAAAATAGTTCGAATTGACTCGGTCAATATAAATTAATACCTGATTGTCCAATTTGCATAAAATCAAAAAGGCACTGGCCGCCCCACAACCAGTTTAATACTTGGCATCCCTGTAATTGCCAATTTACGGTGATCAGTGGTGGCACCACGAGGAGGGGGACGGGCCACACGTGGGAGCATTTGTCCCCCTCCCCCCCCCCCCCCCCCTAAGTCAAATCCCTGCACCACATCCCCTTATAACATTAGAGCCGGGTGCCGCCTCTGACTGTCATGTAATCGTCTGTATGGTGTAAACCAGATAGCCCCATCCAGTGGGAGATATTGAGACCCAGTCAATACACTATTTCTGATGAAACTAATAACATCACAATGATTTAATTTGAACTTAAATCAACCTTAACCTATAAATTAATGATGTGTCCAACCATAGGGCTTTAAAGCTGGCATCTGATGTCAGCATAATGTGAGCAGAATAACCAAATGCCCTTATCCCTGTCACAAAAACATTAAAGGTATATAGGGGCGTCGTTTTGGCTAATCCGTAGTTAATGTCCAACATTCAAATACTCATTTGGCAATCGAGATATTCGAGCCCAACAATAAATTGCCCAATATTTTAACCACATAAGGTAAATTGTATACTGTGAGGGATTTTCTTTATGTTTGGTACATTATGAACATTATTAGGACCGTAAAAGTTCACCGATATTTCTTTAAAACGCGTGTTAACTTATTTGTTCCCGGATTTTGATGGCATGTCGGTGGAATTATGTTTCATGAAAGGTTGGCTCGAATCTGTTCGTTCCGCCCCTCCCCGCCCCTCCCCGCCCCTCCCCGCCCCTCCCCGCCCCTTATCAAAAACTGAGAAAGAGTCTTTCGAAATACTCACAACGATTGACATCAGTGGACATAAAAATGATTCATGAATGACTCTTCAGGATTTAGATAAATATGTTTGTAGTTAATCCCAGCGGAGAAAGAATGACTAATGAATGTGTCTTCAAGCTTTAAAGGTAACCACGTGGTTCGTTGACGTCTTTAGACCCAAGGGAGACAGATCTGACTCATGGATATGTCTTCATCGTCATGTCGACGCGACCGAAACCAGACCGACGACAGACCGCACAAAGACTTTTACATTAGACCTATACCCTCGCAAGAACAAGGTGCTGCCCATCGTCAATAGGTTCGGGTCGGTTTGCGTCGTTCTGGAGATGCTACTGAGGTATAAAGCTCAAGTTTTCAAGCGTCAGATAACCACGTGGTTTGTGGTTCATTGATGTCCCGATAGAGACCGATCTGACTCATAGATATGTCTTCATACCCCAGTCATATCGACGCGACCAAAACCAGCCCCGACCGGACAAGGAATAGTCCCACCCTCGCAAGGACAAGATTTTGTCGATTACCGGTCGGTTGGGGTCTGCATTGCCGTGTGACTGAGGTATGAAGCTCAAGTTTTCAAGCATCAGATAACCACGTGGTTCGTGGTTCTTTGATGTCCCGATGGAGGCCGATCTGACTCATTGATGTGTCTTTAAGGTTCAGTCTTCAAGCTTCAGGTTAGCACGTGGTTCTTTGGTTGACATGGAATGAACCGCTGGAGTAACACGATGACTATAGAGAGAAGCGTCGAAGCGAATGTCATCCCACAGGCAACCATAAACGAGGCCAAGTATTCCCCCGATCGGTCTCGCAACAAACCTGATGGCGAAGAAAAGAAAAGAAAAGAAAAGAAAAGAGAAGAGGAAGATATTAATGAATATGAGGTTAAGATGATACGTAACACTTTCGAGAGTACTTGTCGGAACCGACTGCTCGATGCGTAATACCCTGGAGTTATGAAGTAGCGTGACGGAATTCGCCTCCCGAGAGTTGACGAATTCATCCGAAGGTACCCTGTTTAAATGTATAATTTCAAGTGATGAAATTGCAATTTTCCCGGGAAGCTATGTAGGGGGTTAACAAACGGCACATCCCCATTTAGAGTTTTCTCTCTCTCTCTCTCTTTTTGCAGAGCTTTTAAAATATTTTTAGCTCGTTTTGTAGTTGTGTGGTTGTAGCGCGTGTGGCGAAAGACAGTTAAATAAAAAGCTGTTGACATGATAAGGGGGACTTTAAAACTATGTTCGTTAGTATTCGAGTGTTAACATTATGATTATGAATGTTATAATATGGGGGCTCGAAAGAGAAGAAAATCTTTCTGATGTTTTTTTCAACAAAGAGAAAAGATAAGACGAAAAATGTAAATATCTCAGATCTCGTCCATTCAATTTCATTTGGACAAGAATAAGAGAAGACGAAAAGAAAATGAGAGCTGTAATCTCGTCATCGTGTCTTACGAAAGTTCCCAAAATGAAACACAGGATCTTGTCATCTCGTCTGCTCCTCACAATGAGGCAGTCCCGGTATAAAGGGCGTTAACTTGGTATTCAAGAATAAATTACGTGAACACCCTTCTAATTTTCAAGTGACAGTGACAGCCTCATTGCGGGTAGCAGACGTTCTCATCTTCTCGTCTAACCTCGGAAGTCGACTCAACAATGTCGTACTTCTCGACGGCACGCAAGTTCTCCAATTATGTTGAATCGACTTGTTTATTGATAAAAAGAAATACAGTTCTTAATTTACCTGCAAATAGTCCTCCGACAGCTGCAGCAACCTCACTGACTAGTCCTATTATACCAAGGGCATTGGATCCAGCCCTTTTGTCGACCTCTCTCTGCACTACAACATTGAGAGACCGGACACTACCAGTCCCAATCCCGAACAAAATGGCTGCGAAACAGCCTACGCTGTACCGCTGAAAGACCCCGAGGACAAGGATTCCGATTGTCATGATAAATTGCACAATGATGTAGAGAGGAAGAGGTTTGATGCATCCAACAGTGACCAGGAAGCCGTGGCCGAACCGGACTACGGCTTGCGAGATCCCCGTCGCCGAGAGGAGACCAGCTGATTCTATAGGTGTGAGACCCCTCTCCGTCCCGGCAGCTGCGAGGTACACGAAGACAGCGGAGTAAGATGAGGTAGAGAGAAATATCGAGAAGAGAAGGAGACCATGAAGAAGGGTCGAACGTTTATCCGCAAGAATGGGTTCTTTAGTCCTTTGAACAACCTCTGGTTGCATGTGTTCATGGTGTTCATGGTGTTCGTGGTGCTCGAAGCTCTCTGTCATTTCATGAGCTTCGCTTCCATCAAAACTCGTCATCAAGGTACTCTCCGCATATAGTCCATTGCCGTTCTCTACATGATGCCCACTCCCATGCCCATTTGATATACTCTCTTTGACCGGTGATGAACCACCGTTTAACGTCACTCTTGATGAGTTCGTGTGGTTGTCTATGAGTGCTATTGCGGATGCACTGTCATTGAGGCGCTCTCTATGACCTTTCGGTATGGCCTTCCGGTTTCTCATTAGCGCACCAAAGACCATGGTATGTAGGATGATGGCGGATGATATGAGGAGTGCACCGCGCCAGTTGTAGGTGTCTGAAAGAAGGCGTGTGATTGGTGCAAAGACAGAGACGGCCAGTGAAGACCCTGATACTGTGATCCCATTGGCTAACGCGTAGTGACGGGAATCGGGAAAGTTATGGCGGATGAAGATCAAGGTAGAGATGTAAACCAGAGCTGAGCCGATACCTAGGAAAAAAAGATTTAAAAACATAATTGTAATAACAAAACTCAGTTTTGTTCAAAAATGTATTATTTTGTTCAAACTAAGGCGGGAAAGGAATATTATGAAGTACTTTCTCTTTTTCTTTACTTGTCAGAACGCAACAAAACCCGTTTATAAGGCTTGTTTCATTTTTGAAAATTTTCGGCGAAGTTGACTAGGTCCAACGGTCGTCCACAAGTTGCAAATGGTTTAATGACGCCTCTACTACTAGCATGACTTTAATTCTTTGAGCAATTTCATTTCGTCACGGCGTGTTACTGATGAATATTTTTATTTTGCAATATGCCTATCAAAATGGCTCTCTGAAATCTAGTTTACATGATATGATTGCTGCGAGAGGTTTCCTCTGGACCGACAAGCTGTCAAAGTTACGAACTTTTTGAGCTTTATCACACAATTTTATTTCATAAACTTATGTATACAGAAACAAATCGTGGAGGAGAACGTAGAATAGACGGACAGACTAAGATGTGTAAAGTCGAGAAGATGTTAGATACCTGTTAACAAGACGACTCCGACCCCTACCATCGCCACACTATTCGCCCAACCGGTCATCATGACCCCTGCAGCGGTCAGAAACCCTCCGGTCATGATGACCACTCGTGATCCATATCGTTTGGCCAGGAACGATGCAAGAGGACCTGAAGAAGAAAAGAAAAATATGGAAAGGGATGTTATAATAATGAAGTCATAAGCTGTTGAAAATTCAAGAATATAATCTTTTAATGCTCCATATTGTTTGATTTGATTTATTCGTCACATATAACTACATTTTACATAATGGAATATGAAGAGGGAAAATGAATATATTCCTTGACAGGATAACCCATGAAAAATGCAAATGAGCTTCTTCAATAAATGTTTCAAACTTACAATAATATTCATCATCCCCCCACCCCCCCCCCCCCCCAAAAAAAATGAAAGCACTGAAAATCATTTTTCAAAAGAAGGTTTAGATCTTTGATTCAATGAAAGATAACATAAATGCATTTAAAAGATTGTCCGGATCTGCCTACAAATCCAACGCAGTGTCAGACGGTATAAGTTGCTGCCACTGGTCTTGACGCAGAAGAAAAGGAGCGGTTGCTGCTCGTTGTAGATATACATTTTTGGCATAGCGCCATCTCTCGGGACAACCCACACAGGAAGATTTGTTTCTCATACGAGTTCACGGATGCAAATAGGAGAAATATATCGACTGTAAATGCTAAAGAATCACGTATGCATTGATTGATTTCTAGAATGGGTCAGAGGCTCCCTTGCATTAAAAACACAGGAATATATATGTTTTCTATTCGTTATAACCCTACTGGCCGTTTATTGGCATTTGTTCCAGTATTCGTTCTAGTTTTAAATGGTAAATGAGGATTGATCTTGCATGATAGAAAAGAAAGATATAATAAAAAATAAACTGAGGCCCGAGACAGCACAGAGAGGGAGAGAGAGAGAGAGAGAGAGAGAGAGAGAGAGAAAGAAGAGGGGCGAGGGAAAGAGAGGTAGAAAGAAAGAATGAAAGAAGAGGAGAGGGAAGAGACAGGAAGAGAAAGAGGGAGAGAGAGTTCGAAAGAAGAAGAGATGCATTTAGGAGAAAGATGGATGGCTGTTATTCGTGTGTCATCAGAGTGTTATTAAATTGTATCTCTTCAAATTCATCAGTTCACTCTTTGCACAGACTTAATCAAGATTTTAAATGGAGCAATTAAAAAACGGTGGATTGAGTACCCATCAAGCTCAACGAGAAATTGCATCATAAAAGGTTCATGGAAAAGCAAGGCTATTTTTATGAGAAACTAGGCAATGCTTGGGGAATTTCCAGTGAGGGAGAATTACATCTGAAAATTTTCATGGACAAAAATAATGGATTCATTAACGAGATTGATTTCTTGGGTTTTCCATTCAGCAAGTGATTTTGAAGGTTACAAAAAGAAAAGATCTCACTCCTCACGCTTGCATGCATTTTGTTAATGACTATGACGTTGAAAGGATTTGTCATATTGTCATGATTCGAATGCCCTTCCATTAAGTCTATTCATAGAATGAAAGTATTACAATATCTGTTGATACCTGTCTTCGATAGTGGCGGTGCATGGCGTTGGTTATTGCGGAGATGACGATTGATATGATAATGGCAATGGTTTTTCGAGAGAAAAAAATCCCAGCTCGTGTAGTAGAATGGTAATAATAAGTCATACAGAGGACAATGTGCTGGTTTAGTGTCTTTCTTATCTTTTGGATATTGCAAAAGGAGGTATAATGAGCAAGGTCAACGAATATCATTTTGTCGATGGTTGTGTCTGCAACTCAAACGGAGAATCGTTAGATAAGAATATGAGCTATAATGTACTCATTACAATCGTATTGTGGCATGGCAACTGTAATGTCAATATCAAGCTTCACTTTTCGTTCATTTCTATATTCAAAATATGTAAATCTATTTTATTGTCCTAATTTGCGTATTATTTATCAACAATACTGATCTGAAGCTTTCAATAAAAAGTAATTATGATCATGATTTAATATAATAGAGTCATTACAACAAAATTAACCAATAGAAAAGTAGCAACAGTAACTTTAACCCCTTTCTAGCATCGCCATTCCATACGGATAATAATTATAGACACAATCATATTTCTTCAAAAATCAAGTTTTGTGTTTCATTAGACATCACTCGGTGACTCGGGAAAGCCCAGAATTATTGAAATGTAAAATGTGGGCTCCATGTCCGTCACTTTCCAGAACCGAGAATGCGATTAATTGCAAAACCAGTCCAAAATCAGGTATTTATAAGAATGTAACGAGATAGTGTGAAACATTTCTCAAGGATCATCTTCATTTCTTCTTGCTACCTCAAACAGATAACATGCTCGTGTGCCTTTTATCTCTCTCCGATACTCAACCTTCCTCCCATACTCCAAATTGCGTTCCAAATGTTTTCCTAATTTAACTGAATATGTTATTGAGGATGCAACTGTAGATTATGTTCGAGTGTTGTGATTGCAAAACCAGGCTATAAAACCAGGTATTTATAATAATTTAATGAGATAGCGTGAACAATTTCTCATGGATCACTTTCATTTTTCTTTATGCTTTCAAACAGATGTCATGCTCGCGTGCCTTTTATCTCTCCGATATCCAGCCCTCCTCCCATACTCTCAACTCTGTCTGAATGTTTTCCTGATTTGATTAAATATGGTATTGAGGATGTAACTGTCGATTCTGTTCGAGTGTTATAATTGCAAAACCAGTCCAAAACCAGGTATTATATACGAATGTAACGATAAAGTGTGACACATTTCTCAAGGATCATCTTCATTCTTCTTGCAACCGCAAACAGATAACATGCACATGCGCCTTTTTTTCTCTCCGATACCCAACCCTCCTCCCACATACTCTAAATTAACATTTTCTCTGTTCCGAATGTTTTCCTAATTTAACTGAATATGTTATTGAGGATGTAACTGTAGATTCTGTTTGAGTGTTATAATTGCAAAACCAGTCCAAAACCAGGTATTTATACGAATTTAATGAGATAGTGTGAACAATTTCTCAAGGATTATCTTCATATTTTTTTCTTGCTACCGCAAACAGATAACATGCTCGTGTGCCTTTTATATCTCTCCGGTACCAAAACATCCTCCCATACTCTCAACTCTGTCCGAATGTTTTCCTGAATTAACTGAATATGTCATTGAGGATGTAACTGTAGATTATGTACGAGTGCTGTGATTGCAAAACCAGGCTATAAAACCAGGTATTTATAAGAATTTAATGAGATAGTGTGAACAATTTCTTAAGGATCATTTTTATTTTTCTACATGCTACCGCGAACAGATAACATGCTCGCGTGCCTTGTATCTCTCTCCGGTACCAAACCCTCCTCCCATTCTCTCAACTCTGTCTGAATGTTTTCCTAATTTAACTGAATATGTTATTGAGGATGTAACTGTAGATTCTGTTCGAGTGTTATAATTGCAAAACCAGTCCAAAACCAGTTAATTATACGAATGTAACGAGAAAGAATGATCATCTTCATTTTCGTTATGCTATACCGCAAACAGATACATGCCCGCGTGCCTTATAATATCTCTCTCGGATACCCGACCCTCCTCCCATAGACCTACTCTAAACTCTGTCCGATTGTTTTCCCAATTTAACTTAATATGTTATTGAAGTCCTTTGAGGATGTAACTGTAGATTGTGTTCGAGTGTTATGATACTCTATAGACAAGCGATATTATGATGAGGATATCACATTAGGCCTGACGTTGTTGTTTTAAATTTTGCGTGTATCAGTTTTCTTTCCGTTTTCATCGGGAACCGATTGCCAAATTTAGTCCAGTAAAAATAATTAAATGGTTCACAGAATGATCTGAATTAGTCAACTACTTCATTCGCTTTAATTTATCTTGCCCATGCCTAGGCCTATATCTTTGTTTTATATATTTTAATATTGTACTATTTCTTCATTAGTTTGTTTACATTGTAGTTTAATAATTATTGTATCTAATATGTTATAGCTCTATCTCTTGCAAAGCAGTTTTTCTATACTGAAGATACTATAGTGTGCATAATAAATAAATAAATAAATGTCAAAATCAATCACCATTCTGATGAAGAAAAAAGTTCAGTTGGACCTATGGTCTTTAACCTAAATTGCAACTACCAGTTCAGCTCTATGACTCTCACTTGTGTTTCCGCCTTCAAGACCCACAATACAAGATCCGATTTATTAATCATATTAAAAACACGATACTCCTCAGGTATGACGGTAATCTAGGCTATTATACATCCATCAATACACCACACGAGGTATTCGGGAGGGGTTTCCTTAGGGGTACGGCAAAATGGAACGGAAAGGTTACGCATTTGGCCATGCATGGGACTGAAGGCGAGATTTGCTTGGTTGCAAATGGCACGGCCTAATAGGACCCCAAACATGACCCATATCCAATTGCGCGCGTTTTTCATCACTTGCCGTGTCATCGCGCAATACTTTTCTATCTTCTGGGCCGCCGGAATGAATTCTCCTCTTTCTTCAGGCCATAGGGCGAAGTGTACGGAAATGATGGAGAACGTTTCCCCCACCAATAGGAAATATAATTAACCTATGCCTACAGCAAACAAATCCTACTCCGAAATGGGAGGTCAACCTAAATTTATGAGTGCATATTTTGTTCATAGTAATATTTCCTTTACCCGTATTCGATTTCGGAATGAATACCAGAGAATCATAGGGAAATACTCAAGCCTACCTTCTCATGAAAGTCCTTTTACAAAATTTGATAATAATAATTAAATGAAATCTTAATTTCATGGAAAGCATCTAAGCGTTTGAAAGAATAATACTAAATTTTATGTTAATTTCTATTTTCCATTGAAAGTATATTATGTATTACAGTTTGTACAAAACTGAATTCTTCATGAAAAAAAAGGAAAGCACTTTCAAACATCCAATTAAAGTACGCCTATGTTCGCTTAATGAACATCTCGAGAAAAAACACACGCACACACATACACACTCTTTTAATTATTCATAAATGTGATGGTAGATCTATGTTCGATGTGATCTTGGTTTTCCCCATGTTCATAAAGAATTCATAATCATGCTCATCTTCTCCAGCATCCCCCCCCCCTCCCCTCAGCCCCCTCGCCCCGCATCTCGGATGCGACAAGGCTACATCTCCATTGTTTAACATACGTGTTGTCTAAAGGGTTCTTCTTGTCCCCGGGAGCAGGCTAGGGTATACAGAGAAGGAATTTAGGCTTCAGGCTCTATCCCATCGTTTGGTCAGCTTGATGCCTAGCTTGCTAGAGGGATGAGCGAGGCGGCCATCTTGTTCTCTAGAGACCCATGAACAGTTATCCAGATTGATAATTGAATTAAGACGTGTTGCTTTCAAATGTGTTTTTCCTAACAGGCCAAATACTCCCAGACTCATTAATGTAAAAATATCTTAAAGAAACAAATGACTTTATATTTGTATGTTTTTCGGGAAAATAGCTCATAATTTATTGTAAATCGTCGCTCTGTCGGATCAACATCAATTAAGGTGGCCCGAGACTGAAATAAAATTCGTATTCATGTTATTTTCTGTTCATTATCAGGTCAAGGATGAATTCGTACTTGTTTTGGTCACTATAAAAACTTTGATATATCTATTCGGGTGATTCTGATGATTTTGTACAAAAATAATAATTTCCATTTTATGTTTGTTTGTTTTTAACTTCAAGAGGTACAATTTTGCGAAGAGAGATTCATTAAGAAATCCTGGCAAACGTCATTTTTTCAATAAATCAAATTATGTTCACTTGAGACAATGAGGCAAAATTTTCGCTCTCTCTCTCTCTCTCTCTCTCTATCTCTCTCATTCTTTCTCTCTAAAGCGGACACGTGACCTCTAACACATTCTTCTAGAATCGAAATGATTCAAATACACAATTTCGTTCCAAGATTCATGATACGCATTTACTCCCTCTAAAAATGTGTTCAAGATGGAAATAATGCTCCTCTTCAATCTATCAATCATTGTCTCATCTGTCTCGGTCATGTTTTCCCAATAATTTGAGCTGTTAAGGGAATCTGGGCATATTATTTTGGCAGCATTAACTTCATGCATGCAATATGTTTTGAGTATCTTGAATATCACATCAGCTAACGTCATTTGCCATCAGTGTGCATGATTGAATTAAAATGAGGCTCTGCATGAAAAACAAGTTCTGCTGCGTCATAAGAAGTTTTCTTTTTTTTTACTGATCTTACTTATATTACATTTTTGGAGAGTTCTGATTTCAAGATGCTAAAACGTGAACATCGTCACGTCTGTGGCTTGATGCAATGTGTCCTTAGATTCCTGCTACATGTTAGTCAAAATGTCAGATCATTTAGATAACAAATCATAGATGTGTTAAAAATATTCACTGAACTTTAGCGCGCAATGCTCTCATGTTTTGTTTTAAATGCCACTCAGCAGTCATCGACATTGCCAGATCCCTGATACAAGAACTGAAAACAATATAAAGTAACAAAATAATGTTTTTTCGGCCTGAAGTTTCTACACACTGACATATTTTACTGGCGTATATTACGGGGGCGTGGAGGGGCGCGTATCCCGATCCCAATCGAATCAGCAAAAGGGGTTGAAACTAGAAAGAGAATGGGATAGAGGAAGGTATCGCTAACATATTAGATATACGCCCCTTGTACATCCTGCAATGATGCCATCACTTGACTATTTTGTTTTCTCGCATTTCATAATTATACACAGTCCCAGTAAGGTTCGCCCCCCCCCCCCCCACACACACACATACACAAACAACCCCACACTAGTGCCCTCTCCAAGGAAGGGACAATAAAGTAATAGAGAAAGAGAGGAAAGGCAATACAAAATAAGAAAATAATGCGACTTCCATGCTCATTCTCACTCGATCATGTTTTCTCGAATTTCATCTACCTAGTATTATAAGACCAGTGCCCCCCCCCCCCCCACAAACACACAAGTACCCTCTCAATGACATACCGGGCTACGCCAGCACAGCAAACACTTCCAAAGCGCCCCCGAGAAACATTAATCCCTCGGGTGAGAGTTTCTACAACATTAGTAAACCAAGGAGATGAAACTTTATCACCCTAAGCAAACTAAAAACTCTTCTTTGGCATGTTTACAGGAGGAATCTGTAACTGCGGAAGCTACCCAAAGACATTTATCACACTTGGTAGGCTCTTCTTTAGCATGTTTACAGCTCCCTCTACGGAAGCCACCCAAAGACATCTATCACACTTGATAGGCTCTATACCTGCCGAGCGATGGCTCAACTGAAGGAGCAGGGGCGGATCTAGGGGGGGGGGGGGTTCGGCGGTTTAACCCCTCCCCCCCTTGGGCGGCCAAGTGGGGAAAAAAGAAAAAAAAAGGGGGAAAAGAAGAAAAAACCAAAAGTAAAACAGTAAAACGGCGCGATTTTTGGAAAATCCTGGATTCGGCCACTGGGTCAACCCCCCCCCCCCCCCTTGGCAACAAGCTAGATCCACCCCTGAGGAAATAAGTTAGTTTGATATTGGGACTCCAGTTGAGGGGAGTGAGGTAAGATTTGGATTCACTCCGGTTCCTCTTATTAAACCAGGCACAGTCAGGTTGTTCATTAAGAACGTGTCATTGAATAACTAGAGCTATGCGAGGACAGGATGCTTACATTCAAGTCAACAACTCCACATAAAAACCCTTGCAAATATAAGATAGTGCTGAAGTTGTTTTTCAGAACAGAATGTCAAACTTGTTGGTAAATCGGTGAGAATTTGCAGTTATACAAAACTTGTTGACAAGGTGGGTTAAGGGTTGAAATAAAAACAATCATCGTCACTGGTCGTTGAGCAGTTTGAAATAATAAGACCAATACAATTATGAAATTATATAGTTATGTAACATGGATTTCAGCTCAGTCATAATTCCGGTTCATTACGGTATTACTGTTTCACATTCGTCTCCAAAAAAAAGAAGAAAAAAAATCCGTTTAAGCACGTTTAATGTGTCAATGATTCATTACCACTCACAGTCAAACATCATTATGTGTGAAATTCAATAGAAATCCATTAGAAACGGGTTACAGTATTTTAAAGTATGCTTGATTTGATGTATTTCTGACTTTTGCCTGCCATGGACAAGGGAAGAAATAAAGAAAAGTCCAAGTCATCGTCATTGAGAAAGCAAATCGAATCTGCACAAATTAGACCTCGTCACCAGGTTGAATTTACAACGTTCTAACCTCAATCTATAACACCCACATGCAGAAAATGGAGATTGAAATTGAATTTCCATTTCGATCCCTCTCTCTCTCTCTCTCTTCGACTTATTCCGGCTTGACCAAGCTACAGGTTCATTGAAGGTCAGGAGAATTGCAGGAGAAAGTGCCCCTAGGTGTGTCGCCCCCGTCTCAACTCGGATTTGGAATATTAATTACATTACGAAGAGTTCCGAGGTGAACACGGTGGTTTCCGAACGGCATACACCCTGGTCGTAATTGAGAACAGTGTGTCACAGACCGTTCATTAGGCTTTTCTTCATTTAAAGTGATTAAAGGTAATATAGTGTTAATTCGGCAAAAAATTACTTGCTACAAAAAACTAGAACAGGGCGCACTGAATGTTTTTTAGACATCTGAGATGTTTCAAACTACACAGTAATGATACCTGCCAAAATCATGAAAGCAAATGTATAATTGCATACAAAAAAGACAAATAGATGAGGGAAAACTTAGGTATAGGCCCTACCAAGAATACGTCTCACATGTGTGTATTTCTGTCGGTGTTTTTTTTTATTCAGTGTTTCCGATTTTCAGCAGCGTTTTCATGAAAAATATACATTTTCATCTGGGGGAAAAGACAATTATGGTAGAAATTACATTTAAACAACATTTATCACGAAATTAAAACTCAATTACCAGAAATTGGTCCCTTTAAATAAATCCCGCCTTTATTATTGAATTATAAGAAGAGGGGCAGTGTCAGCTGTTATAACTAGCTATATGCTATGAATTATAGGCCTTGTTCATAAACGAGCCCCCTCCTTTATTCTCCAATTATAAGGAAGGGGAAGTGTCGACTTTTATAACTAGCGATATGTTATAAATTATGAGTCTTGTTCCGCCTGGTCATATGACGCATAATGGTTTAATTTGACCAACGAGGTCGGATTACCTAGTGTCTTCATTTTATGAGTGATTAAAAAAGTACACTACAGGTTGAAATTTATCACGAGGAAGCATTCCATAGGATGCCCTTAATTTTGTCGGAAAATAGGGGAAATATTAGGATTTGATTACAATTTTTTTTTTTGAAGACCTGTCGACTATCTTTAATATACGTGTTCGCTGATTTGAAATTCCACTTGTTTAAATGTTAATTTTACTCATTCGTACACAGACTTCATGGCAAACGTCTTTACGAAAGAAAATGAAAAAGAAAGAAAGGAAGAAAAGAAGAGAAAAGGAAATGGAAGAGGAAATCGAAAGATGGGTTCTATCAACTAAGTTATGAGGTTAACAGCCTGGAATAGGAAAGGAAAAAGATTTAAATTTTGTTACATCGACACTTAAAATCTAAACAAATAATCTTCAGCCCTATTCCTTTCAATTTCATTTGGAATGTCCAATTATTCTAAAATGCGATGAGGTTAAATTCAAACTTCAGTTCCCAAACCCATTTAATCCGTTCCACAAAAATGCTTCATGTAAAAATTGTGGTCGCCCGCAATTTTTCAAAATGTCCCCTACGATAGCACAAAATGCCAGCGGAAGCCGCATGTGTCATCCGTTATTGCAGCACAAAATGCAGATAGATGTTCCTATTGCGGTTTTATTCCAATTCTTCATCCTCATTTGGTGGATGAGGAAAGGCTCAGAACATTTCTTTTCATTAGTACATGGAGGTCATCTTGGGGTTGATATGAGCTGAGGAGAAGGCATCTATGTATGCTTGCAATGAACTCTATTTCGTCCAACCGTCGTTCTATTCTGGCATGTAATATAACTGATTACTTTCTCCGCGGAGCGATGGAGATGAGACCTTTATTGTAATGCATATCGTGCATCCTTGTAAAGTGCTGGGATAGTAGAAATATTATTGGATGGCTAAAGCAGAACAAAGGCCGGCGGACGTGAAATGGGAGGGAAACATGGGGGTCCTTTGAGCAGCAAAATTGTCGGTTCTTAAAAACACTTAGTTGTGTGATTCTGTCCTGCCGCCAAAATTTCAGACAGACAGAAATAGATGCACGTACTCTGTAATTTTGCTTTCGTTGTCAATTTAAAATCGATGGAAGGTTTTTTTTATCATACATTTTAATATTTCAAGTGTTGCTCGTGGGCACTTGTATATCACAGATACACCTCAGAATAGGAATTCGATAAGTTACGAAAGACACTGTGCAGTTTGTGTTTTCAGTTGATCTCATCATTTTGGAGGCTGTGGTCGTGTAAGGAGTTTGTGAAATTAAGCATAAGAAGACATTCGTGCCGTGTTCAGGTCGCGTGCTGGGGCTTACATCGGCGTGAAGTTTAATTTGATGAAATGTAAAATGGGGCAAGGAGAGGGCAAAAAGAAGAAGAGAACATGAGAAAGAGAGAACAAGAGAAAGAGAAAGAGAGAGAGAGAGAGAGAGAGAGAGAGGGGGGAAATACAGCACAACTTTACAAATTAAACCACGTAGGAAGTCATTTTAAACATGAATCAGATAACAAATTATAAGAATTAGACATTATAATTATGAGGGCATTGACTCAGCAAGGGCAATTCAGGAAAACATAAATATCGGAGAAACAAACTCCAGACGGAATGAACAAAGATCCTCACTCATAATTAGTTTGCTGACCTCCTCCCCCTCCCCCTGCCCCTCCCTCAAACTCCCATAAACCCCAGAGGAAAGTGATATCGCCATGGTAACATATTTTTAACGTGAGGAACTAGAGTCAGACGGAGGTTATACAAAGTGATACTGGAATCTTAAAGGGGTCGTTTAACAATGTTAAATCTGAGATACACGGCCCTACGTGTTATCAGTGTCTGTGATATGGTGTAATATTGAAGCCCTAAAAAAATCCCGCTTCAAAATGATCAAGAAGTGCCTCAAAAAAGTAAAAAATCTTTGAGTGACCGGTTTTACCATACTCGTTTTCCACAATAGACTGTAGTGTTATGAAAACCGTCAGGCGAACGGTTTTCAAAATTTGTAATTCCAATCATAAATATCTTGATAACCAGACAGACGATCGGCTTGTAAAATTCATGGGGTTCCTGACTGAGCTAAAGGTTTATAATTATCATTGCATCATGAGCTAAATCCAGAATTTTATTTCAGAATCTGAGACAAAGTTACCGGATCCCTTTAAATCTACCCGCATCCCGAATGTATCAGATGTTTCAAATCAGCGCATTTATCGAAGCAGTTATGTTTATTGGATACGTGTGTCTCGAAACCAATTTAGCCAAGCCGGATAAAATAAATCCGAGGCGTTATTTTTCATATCCGAACAAACACTGCACGCCTATATAATTATGTATGCACCGCCCAAACGCTCCAAGAAAGCAAATATGAATCATTTAAGTCCGATATCCGATTTCTGATTCTGAAAATAATTTCAGATGATGATCATTGAACAAAGAGCATGCTTATAGCGGAGTTGCCAATTTAATTAACGGCGACCAAGACTGATAATATCAATTTGAATAATAATCAAGATATTGAAAGCCTGGGCGTGTACAAATGAGATGCAAACAAAGATAAGGAGAACATTGAATTACAAATTTGTATGATTGATAACCGATATCAGACACAGTGAGTTTATGCCTCGATCAGCAGAGATTGTTATATCCATTTTCATCATTTTTTTAATGAATAATCCCTGGTTTTCAACAGATAGACTTAAATATAAAGTTCAAGAGTATACATTTATATTGAGTTACAAATTTAATATCATTTTCTTCTGATTGGGCAACCATGAAACCTCCAAAATGCTTTATGCCTTCCAAAATTAGAAAAGCGACCTTCACAAGTGTAAAAGCAAAAAACTAAATAAAGGGCTGTGTAAAGGTTATACAAAGTGTAAATGGGACGGATAAACACAGAACTGTTTTTAGAGGTGTTCAATTAACACCTGTTATTGAAAACTTTAGACAATGGACAGGTTTTTTGTTCGGTTATGCTTCCAACTTATTTGTTCCCACTCGCAAATGATCTAGTGAATGGTGCCACACTCACTATGCTCTGCAGTTATGCGCAACCCAATACCAATGATATTTTGGGGCAATGTGAGCGTTATCGTGTTGAAACACAGGGGGCAAATTCACGTCAGGGAAACAAATGTATGATTTCTGAGGTGTCATTACTTACACGATTCGAGGCTGAGAAACTGCGGCATTGACGCAATTAATCGATTTAGGCTCCCGACTCAACCACAAATATGATTTATTACACGAATTATATCAATTTATTTGGAAATATGAAAGGAAGATGTAGAAAGGGTTCTCAGTGACTAACGTATCACTTTTCCCAAAATTAACATTGAATCATTGACTCATTGTACTGTATATCATCGTTATTATTGCCATTTTAATCTTTAAGAGAAACGTAACTTTGACAAAAATGCTTGTTTGTGATCGTGTAACATCTAAATCAAAATGGATAGACCCACAATTCTTGATATATCTGTTTTTAAAGAAACCAAGTGTATACCATAACTGAGAGTATATCATATTTCCATCCTATTTCAGATTATAATAACTTGCTCACAGAATGACGACGATTACGATGACGAGGACAACGACGACGAGGACAACGACGACGACGATGATGGTGATGATTGGGTTATGACGATAATGGTCACGTATTGAAGACGATGAAGAGGGTACGGCATAAAGTTTTATAAAGATATTAGTGACGATGATGAAGACGACAACGATGACCAAAAAATGAGAAGTGATGCATTTATTATTTTAATACAATAATCAGAAGAGGAAATTACGTGTGAAGGATGTCTGTCTCAAGATTTACTGATATTAGAATTCAGGTGTTAATGCATGAGAAATGACTCAACGCTGTGGTTCCACTTATCAATGAAAGTTACCGCAATTTGTTATTTTCATGAGTTCCGTTTGTCGCCATTGTTGTGGCATTGTTATACATAAACAACATTGATATGGCATTTTATATAGGCCTTTGGCATTTATTTTAGTTTTGATTTGATTACACAGTTCTTTGTGCTCCGTTTGTCTGCATTATTATACTAATGTCGATTAGTCACGACATCTATTTTGAATATTCATCCGGACATTAACCATATACACATTTTCATGTCTGCGTGTCTGCATTGATGTGGCATTGTAATAAACAATTCAATTTGTCATTTTAAGGCCTACTGCATTAATTTTATATCACATTATTTATAAAGCTATTTTATCACATACCTTTTTGTATTCTGTTTTCTGCATTATTGTAGCATTGCTGTCAAGTTGGTGCATGCTTAAATATACGGTAGTTATATTTAATATCTATAAGACCACGAGGCTTCAGACACAATTTCATCAATGGGCAAACGCAGCTGCCGAATTTAGATTGTTTGATCAATATTAAAAAAAAGGATTAGTAACCAAAAGTGTTTATTTGCATTAATGTACGTTAAAGATAAAGACCAGTTATGGTCATGCGATTGCATTGTGGGGGAAACGTTGTGGAATCGATCAGAAAAGGTTGATCATCTAGCATATAAGTATTGGTGTGTACTGTAAGGTTCTGGAATCATCAAAATGATAAGAAATTTGACCCAGTCTTCGTAAAGTTACAAGCACTGTACACAGAAAGATGTATATGGGACTACGCACACGTGCGAAACACGTGCATTTATCTGTCGCACACCAATAGATAAACTAATTTACCAAATATATCAATTAGTAGGCAGTTTCCCGGCACATTTTTTATCATCATGTATTAGTCAAAACATATTCTTTCACATGATTGGTAATAAGAGCTTCCATTTCATTTTTTGAAATTGGGGCGTTTCCAATACTGGCCTTTACCTTTAAACATAAGCAAATTGAGACAAATCAAATCTAAAAGTCAGTTCTATAGGAAAAATACAATTTCTTTTGTACAGGACAAATAAAACGAAAATACAAGTCATTAGGTAACTAGATATCCTTTCCATTTGCCCTTGGACGTCTGCACATGATTAGAGATTCTGCCACACCTTGGAATGTTCCAGCTTGTGGGATACAAGATGCTAATAAAGACCTTACTTGAAGACACGGTCGATGATGAGAGTCTTATACCTTGAACAGAGTCAGGTCGCCTCCCTCATCCTACCCGTCTCAAGCACACACGCACGCACTTGAGATTCACAGAATCCGATATACCATCTACTCAGGCATAAACAACATCAGAGGAAACATGAGGAGCATGGAAGGGGGCTTCCTCCAGGGTTCAAATATCCCATCATATTTACACCGGAAGGGAGCGAACTAATGTGTCTGGAGTTTGTCTACTAATGTACCAAAGTATATGGAATAATGTTGGTTGGTAGAGTATACCTCAAGACTAGTGAGCAACAAAATTGTTACTTTCACAAAATGGTTATCTCATCCCACCCTTTGGTAAATATTTATGTTCAGTTTTAAATGTGCTGTGTCTTCATTAGCAAATGGCTGTTACTCAATGTAGCTATATTATAACAGTGTTAAATAGATCTGTCATTAATTTTAATATGATTTCTGGGGGAAATACGGGTTTTACATGTACAATTTTAAGGATAAGATGAGTTTTTGCCGTTTCTTTTTCTTCAGTCCGTCGTTGTACGTTGTAGTTCATAACCAAATAAAAAAAAATATGCACCTTCTATGTTGCGGAAACAGAATGATACAAAAAGGCCATCCTGCGGGCTTTATTACCCCCCCCCCGGGCCCCCCCCCCCCCAGACACACACACGCACACGCACTCGCACGCACTACCACCCTCCCATCAGGACATAGCCCTACAAAACAACATCTTATAGTCGTCCTAGGCGGGCCTCTTATCTCAACCATGATAGTCAGAGATAGTCCTACTTCCTGCCCTCTCCTCACAATGTTTACATCTTCATGAGATAAGACTTAGTCCACCAACCATCACAAGATATAAACATCAAGGACACGCTTTAACCAAACCAGTAGAGAGGTGCGACACCAATCTCCACTGCACCCAAAGGGTTCTGGAATCTCAAGTTTGTTTTTGGAAGAAGTGGGTCGAAATTTTAATGCGGATTAAGGCGCCATAGCTAATGATAGAATGCAGCTTATATACAGAATCAGATAGAGTTTTCGAATTTATGAAAATATTTTATTACTGATGAGGTTTACAAAATTAATGTAAACCTAGTTTGACGATTAAATCCTTGCGAGGTTATGAGGGATAGATACGAAGAAGATTGTCAAAATAAATGTGTAAATATCTTCAGAAGACGTGAGATTGGTTTTTCAGATCCGATTTGATGGTTTTCATATAACCATCAACATCTCTTTATCACATTGACGATTTATTTCAGTTTGCAAATAAGAATTTATTAATATAAATCTCTTAAATTCAATAAATCGAGTAACACCAATACACACGCACACGCACACATAATTACACACACCAAAGTTATCAATAGCTTTATATTTCTTAATTAAAATATTTCAGTCAAAATATGGCTCAAATAAAGAAGAAGTGACAGAAAGTCGACATTTTGTCATACATGCTGAAAAACACGGGAATGACGCCTTCGGCTACCAATATATCACGCAGCTGGCGGTTGCATCTCCATTTATGAATATAATATCAAGTTTACAGTTTATTACTCTTTGAAAACATGTTCTTCAAGGAGTGTTCGTTGAACTTCGTCACCACTTATATATGACTTTTATTTTGATTGCGTTCTATCGAAGATCATAATCATCATATAATATCTTTTCTTTGTTGTTTCCCGTACCTCTATGTCCCTCTCACACCCTCTTTTCGTTCTATTGACATGGCAGGTGGATCGATCTGATGGTAATTTTGGTGGCCTTGATGGGTCATCGTTATCGGCTGCTGAACAGCAACAATAGGCGATTAATGAGGCGTATTATGCAGGGATATCATGAACAATGATCAATAATATTAACGGATTAGGAATAAAAGGATTGCGAAACGGATTAATTATCGAGCTTAGGAATTTCGTTCGATAAAAGCATGTAACTATAATGGTCGATGATCAGAGCGATTGGAAACAAATTGCTTTGAATTCAGGTGCCAGCACACATGGACAAAATAAAGAAGTTTCTTTGACTGGAATAAATCATATAATCCATGTTTCAACAATTTGAATTTATGCAATGATATTGAAATATAGTGCCAAATGTACCTTTGTGTATATATTCCGGCCCACACGCACCGATGGGTAGCAGCTTTACAGGAACTAACTGTTGCGAGAAGTCCACGATTATCCTTAGTCACCAACATTTCACTTTTTTCTTCTTCCTCTCCTGATTTCTTTATCTATCTCTCTCTCTCTTTCTCTTTATTTTCCCTCCATCTCTTTATATAGCTCTTTCTCTCCCTCTAACTTTGTCCTCTCTCTAAACACTCCACTTTTTATTTTTTCTGATTTCCTCTACCTCTCCACCTATATTCTCTTTGTTCCCTCTCCTTTTCTCTCTCATTTTGGGTATACTCCCTCTCTCTCTCTCTCTCTGTTTCACACACACATACACACACACACACACACACTCATTCTTTCCTATTCGTCCCTCCCCATCCTACCCTAGACCCTAAATCACACCGTTTGTCGCCAAGCCTTTCATGACGAATCTCTCTCTAGTTCTGGATCTCATCTGGGAGATCAAGTCTGACTTTTCTTCTCTAATTCAATTTCAATCCATCTCCCGTGATGTGAACATCTTCATCCGATCGAACCTGGCAGGTAAAGAACCCTCATGGCTCCCAGGTGTTAGAATCTATACCATTGAACCCCCCCCCCCCTCCACTTCCGAAGAAAGCAATTGGCATTCGGTCTAAAATCATGCACTCCATCTAAACTCATCTCGTCTCGTGCTATTGCTCAGCGTGTGCGTCGACATTCTTCAAGTTGTCCAACGTCATTTTGGCCAAACCTAATATAAGTCACTTCCAAGTTATAGGCCTAAAATGGTGTATTTCTAATTCCAGACGAAATCCCAAGAGGACAATGTCTAAAGAGTAAAGTTAAAAAACAAAGTTATCGGATATGGCTTGCCTGACATGTAAGAAGAGCAAACGTGGCAAAAGGACGGGCGTACAGAAATGTAATTAGACTAGACGAGTTCGGTAGTCCTATAAGGCGAATTGGCTGTAGACCAAATGCTACATACCTCCAGACTTAACCCTATGAAATCTCGGCCACACTATCAGGAAGCTCATGGCTTACAGAATGACGTTGATCGTGGCGTCTCTGCATACGTACATCGACACGTGTGGGACTGAGCTTGGCTTTCGTACCGACTTAATTATGATCCAGGTTGACAATTCTTCTGACTCAACGCCATGTCATTGCCTGTCTAGAAGACGGTGGCTCGTAAGGATGGCGTCCTGCCCTTGGACCTCGGTGATGACGGAATCTATTAGTACTAATCCTAAGAATTAAGAGGAATGCAGAGCATTAATAGCCGTACAAGAGATGGCCACCCTCTGACCTGCCGGAAGTTCAATGTAGCAGACATTTTAATGATCGGAGTAACATATCGCGATATCGACAAGGAAGGTCAGTGTTACCGAGTTTTGACCGATCATATTGAGTGCGGATCCGTCGTCTGAGCAGGAAACTGGCTAAAAGAACGTGATAATGTCATAACCTGTTGCGAAAGATGACGGTCAAAATCTGCCATGTTTTATGCTAATCCTGACAAGCTTGGTCAACTGTAATGGGAGACATTATAAAATTAGAAGAGCAAAATCACGACCAATACGTTACTCATTTCCCATAAACCTATGAAAGTCTAAAAGGCATGTGTTTTAGAGAAACCATACAGTTGGACTTGAACAATTTTTGCTTGAATCATGTATATACACATAAAGTTACATCTTGCTTGGATTACAGGCATATTGTATATGGTATAAGGACAAACTTCAACGTAGGATTTTGAGAACAGATTAAGGGCTTTTGCACTTACTCGTATCAACAATATTCATAACGACCTCTGGCATTTCAAAGCCGAGCTTCTAAAACCTAAGAAATGTAATATCGTTCAACCAAAATGAATAAAACTTCTCTTTTTTCTGCCTGTTTGCTGTGCATTTAATATCAGCCGATGTTAATAGCATGAGCCAAAATTTGGTAATTATTATCTTCGGACAGAAATGTTTGCTCCACATGTGATAATCATGATTGAAATTCCATTTTAATCCTTCTCTTTCTGTGTTCCATATTTATTTTGATTGTCTGCAAAAGGTAATTACACGCTGATAAATCACATTCGACATTCCGAATGACATTGATGTCTTGCCCAGAGGAGCCGGGATTATTTGTGGAAAATATGTTCTATTAATTTAAATAGATATTTTGCTGAAATGAAATTATCTGCTCCATAGTCTATCTGCATGAATGTTTGGAGAAAAGAATAGTTTGACAAGATTAAATGTGACAAGTCTATTATAAATAAATATCCCTCAGATGAGAGTTATTAACGAGTAATTGACCTGAAAGCACTATGTTTTGTTGGTGAATTGTGAATCAAGAACTTGATTTTCGAACAAAAACGTCAAAAGAGGATTCGGTTTCAAAAGTTCACTAGCCTTCACAATCATTAACCCCTGTTCATCATTTCAAATGAAAGATAAGAATAGCAACAATAAAGTACAAATTCGCTCACTTACTATTTTCTTTAAAAACGACTTACGCTAAGTGTGTGCACTCTTCTAAATCTATGCGTCCCACAACAAAATAATAGAACCATTCAAGCATAAATAATTCAGCTACAAAGGCAAGCGGTTACTGACCATTTATTTGTTGAAATGGTTTTAATTTATCCAAAGAGGTCTCTTATATCATGGATACAAAGCTCACTTTATCGACATCTTTATTGCAAGCTTTCAGATCCTAAACAGGTCAGAGAAAGGAAATAATTAAATTGATCGTCTCTGGGATGGGATTAAGAGAATATACAATGAAGATATTGACAGGGAATTGATGCGATATGACTCTGTGCTAACCTGAGCAGAAAGTATCGACTCTTTTCATTCTTAGTTACCGGATGATGACCTATTATTAGAGGCAATGAAATGTCTTCCCCGGTGTTTATGTAGATGTATCCACTCTCTAAAGTCTCATGGTTTATCGATTTGTCATGCTTATAGGACCATACCAATTGCCCTCATCGAGTAAATTATTATGAAGGAGTTTGTTCACCCACCCTTCGCACATACCTCACCCATCCTAACATTATACAAAGATTATTTATTGAGGACAAACAAAAAAATCACTTATAGAAACGCAATTCTTCATTACATTACTTGTTTCTACGTAAATAAGATGGTTGGCCAGATTTTTGATAAAATTACAAGTCTACCTGTTTGTATTCAGGAGAAATGGAGATTTATAAATTAAAATATACAGTCTTTGAGTTCAAAACCCAACCTAAATTCATGACAATTTTAATGTTTGGAAGGTAGTTATATGCAACTATTGTTTAAAGTCGTGACATCAATCAATCTTTAAGAAATTGATAATAATAACAAAAATATAGGCCTAAATAGAAAGGGGAAGATATGCATAGGGATATTTAGTTCTAGTTCGAGGGTTGACCCTGTATAAAGCGTATGTCTAAAAGAATCTCAGTTCGATTTCATTTACCTATATTGACATACCTTCTTAACATGAGTAATGATTTGTGTATATAAACTATAAGATCGAATACTTAAAATCACATAGACAAAATCTAATCATCTTAATTTTCAACGATATTATTGCGTTAGTTCATTTAGAAATTTATCATTTTCAATGAAAGAGTTGACGCGATATCCGCGAATTCCATTCTTGTGAGTTATACTTCACCATGGCGTTTGTGAAGAGTATCGTCTTACATTATTTACATCTTGAAATTTATATTGATTAAATTGACTGAAAATAAAGACAAGATTAGAAGGAAGGAACCGATCTATAATCTATTATTTCCAAACTTTTCGACAAGTACTTGAGGGATCTTCTCAAACCTCCCAATACATCAGATGGTCAGGGAATGATAGACGGAGGAGGGAGAACAATTAACGATGCGGCTACCCCAAACCTCTTTGCCAAGATTGAATAGCGTCCGCTCTATTTGTCTTCGCTCTTCAATCTTGGTACAAATCAATTTCTACACTGCCCCCCCCCCTCTTTCTCTCCCCCTCTCTCTCTTTCTCTTCTCTCTCAATACTTTCCCGCCTCCCACTAAAGGGTCTACCCTTAGAGATATAACTTTGATGAATGCCGAACCATTTGTTCAAATTTCCTCCACCTCTCTACAACCGCCTCCACTCGGTGACGTATAGTTTATGTTTCTTCGCTTTTCATTCATATTTGTTCAAATCATTTCATTCCTTCCATTCTTAAGTTTGACTGATATCTCTCTTTATTTAAACCCTCGTGATTCGTAATGAAGTTTAGCTAGAAAGTATATGAGAAACGACCCGTGTCCTGGCCATTCACCTTTCTTTCTTCCTTCCTATAGTGTCAACTTTTATCTACCCAAAGTCGCAACATGCATTTTATTTTTCATCAAGAGATATATAATTTCATTTCATAATGCAATCAGGTATCAATGGATAACATTTTCTGTTTAACATGATGTGATATATCAAATACGTGTCGGGTATCTCGAAAAATAACGCATTTACGATAAATCCAGAATTTAAACACATTCTTCATAACTATAATTTAAATGTAGTCCCATTATTTTTTATATCGAGATTACTGTTACCCAATGAAACATTACAGTAAGATATTTCATTTCTAAAGAAAAAAAGGTTTGCTAGCTTTATGGAAAAAAAATTAAGTTTGCGGTCATTTTCCTTTACTCATCCCCACCTGTTTTAGCCTCAAGAGGTTTGTGATTAAAGCTTGGTTAATGATTGATTGAAGGACTGTCACGCACACACACTTCAGTACACCAAACCCCTTCCTCTTACGAACCACTCTCACCTGTCTCTTGGTCCTTGTTACCATGGCAACATGATCCCAACCCTCTTCATGAATTAATAATGCCACTTGCCCACTTGTCGTCTGTCTCAAACATTAACCCCACCGGTTCTCTTTGATTCGTTCATCGATCAAGCCCCTATGTCCCACCGGTACACTGCTGTCCGCCACAAGGAAACAGTTGGCTTGCAACACACCTGTTCATTAACTATTGGCATTCCTGTACCTTCTTAACTTGGAGAAAAACCTCTTCTACACCATGACACCTTACCCCTTTTATACGTATAATTCATCTAATTCTCTTCATTCATTTACTTTCCTTTATTCATTCAATTTCTTTATTTTATAGAATAATTTGATTATTTCTTTTTACATGAGCATGACTATGTATGTTTCTTTTGACTATGATTCTGAATGATAATACAATGTAAGATATTAACCTAACCTAGTATTGAATTGAATATGGCCTCTGATAATCAATTTTATTTCTTGGCTTATGCTAAGAATCCAATGCACATAACAATTTAAACCAAAAGGTTATGCACTCTTGATATGGAAATCAAGTTTACCATCGGCTCTCTGTAGAGATCGTGACCGAGTTCAAACACACCCAGCGTTCGTTTGTGATTTCCCTGATTAGACCTTAGTCACACCAGCAAACTGACTCCAAACCGATTCGAAACAGATCCACTCTTGGCTCTTCGATGTAATGTAACATTTGATTCGGTCTGTGGTCGACTGTTGTCGGTTTTCATCGGTGTGACTGATGTATTGAGAGGTATATGCTCTTTGCTTGTAATCCATCTCTCAACACATGCGATATTTCACCGCAACAACTAGCCCTGGATGAGTCTGTAAATCACATTTGTGATGTCAATCTAATTCTTTCTGATGGGAGCAGGGCAGAAAGGTGAACCCGATTACCAAGTCAAAAGCGATTAAGAACGTTTCCACCCTATAAAACGCCCATGGGCTGTGGAGAAAAGGGGAAAAGTCTACGTTTGAATACTTCCCATTGACTGTGAACTGATTTCTGTCGGTTGTTTGGTCAAATTCTATTTTATTTGATGAAAGATGGAAGCTTAAATTTGGGAATCATTGCAAACAACTTCACCACAAAGTGATTTCTTCCGGCTGATTGGTGGAATTTCTTTTTTATTTGATGAAAGATGGAGGCCTAAAATTTGGAATCATTGTAAACAATTTGACCACAACATGAGTGGGTAAACATTCCATTAATTTGTTCTTGGTAAACTCTTGCTATGATTGCATGTTGAAAGACTCCCAATAAAGCAATTGTTAACGGGGCAGAGTTTCACGAAAGCACAAGTTCACCGACTTCCCATTGAAGTGCGCGTATTGTAATGAACATGCGTTTGAAAGGGATGTCGGTGAACTTGTACATTTACATTACAGTTCCCTGAAACGATGCCCAGATTACCTGCAGCCTGAGTCACACTGCCAAACCGACTCGACAGCGACTCCACAGCGACTCCACAGCGACTCCACAGCGACCCCAAGCTGACCGAATTTCGGCCATTGGAGTTAATGTAACTTTTGTTCTGTCTTTTGTCGGCCATTCAATGGATGTGCGGCATAAACATCTGACATGTTATTTTTAATACGATAGAAAAAAGTTGAAATTAATTAGGACTCCACAAAACTTTTAAAAGATACGCACCAGCTTGTAGCATATAATGTGCGATCACTGAAATTAAATGAAATTTCCCGACATAGCACCTACGAATCTAAATCTATATTACTTTCTTCATGACTGCGAACTTTTCTAGATCAGTCAAGGCCACCCTCTTCATCACTCCATCTGTTTCTCTCCTCATCATTAATCTGAACTCATGAGCAAAATGAGGCTTTAATTTCACTTTCAATTTGATGTGCTCACAAGCTCATTATTCTGCACTTTTAGATGATGTACTGCTCATTGGGATGAATTACGAATGGGGTTTAACCATTATATTCCAATCCTACTCCTAGATACCATGAATACCAGAGCAATATCATCCAGAGGGTCATCCAGAGCTTCCATGACAACCGTCACTCAACCCGTTTCTAAGCGAAAACGACCTTGGGGAAAGTATTCATTAATAATGATTGATTAATATCATTGTTTGACGATATCGGTTCAGGGAGCTACTGTAATTAATTTGTCTATAATCTGATAGATAAACCAGGGAGATGGGAGGGATAGACCTTCAAAGAGTTCAAACTAAGCCGTATTTATCGTAATACATTGGGCCTATGGATGATATGGAAAACATATTTCATATGTGTGGTTGTACTATAGCACGCGTGCCCTGGTATCATGTATAGGTTACCAGTCGTGATGTCTGTCAATAATTATCTCAAGTCATAACCCATCATCATGATTATCGAGGCGTTTTGTTCCACGGTCCAGAGATAATGCCCATCAACTATGCCTGGTTGGGTCATTGCGGCGTGCACCATGCAGGGACTACCAACAACACATGTCCAGTTTGTATACAATAATCAATCGGCTCTCTGGGTTATAGCGTAATGGAGGTACGCAGCTGGAAGAGCAAAATTGGTGTTGGGATGTATATCATATCAGTCGACATGAGGGCTTTATATTGCTTCTACCATCCCCTGGTTTTCTTCGTAGAGTATGCATAATTTTGCACCGATGTGAGGTCTTATTAGGCCGCCTGATTGCACAAAGGATGAAAATGTTTGAAATTAATTATATTTGTATCTTTGCGATCGATGTAACATGTTCATAGTTTCTCAGTACATAAATTTGCAAACCAAAGTCTTTGACTATCCATGACCCATATTCGGTAGAGGTTGCGGGGTTCAAGCGGCGTACGAATACCACGCCCATTGTCAGTTCAAACTGTGTGGTTGCCATAACACCCATGATCAATTTCAATGACTTTCCATAACTTTCCATGACTTTGGGAGATTTTTTGAAATAATTGTCCGTGACTTTATAAGACCGAAGGAATCCTGATGTGGAGATAATATAAGCATAATTATCATACATTTTCAGCAGTTTAGGTTACTCGGATTTGACAGTATACGACATGAAATATCGAATACAAACATCTTTCTTCACATGAGAATATCTCTTTCTTGATCTTCGTTGATTGATCTAGATGTCCACAGGATGGTTCAAGAGTACATAATAATGAAACATGCAGAGAGACCTGCAATGTCCTGTTATGCGAGCATTCATGTCATCGCTACAAAATTGACAAAAATTGGAAGGAAATTGGGAACGTTTGCTACTCAAATTATTTTCTTTCAACCTTGGCGAGCCGTATATCAGGGGAAATTGGCGAATCTCACGGAAGACATTGTGGATTTAAGAAGAAAGACATCGTGTCACATTCTAAGCTCCCTCGGTATCTAGATCACAGGGTCCAAAGAAATATTCTAATATTCTTTCTTTTAAGTGTAATATTCTGGTGAAAATACCTGATTTTAAATGACAAGCGGCTTTAAAATAAAACAAATAACAACAAAATGATAGAAGAAAATTGGAAGTTAAATAAAACAAAATAAATAAATGGTCCGTTGGGGGGGGGGGGGGGGGGGGTTCTGGAGCACTTCATGTGGGCCCTGCAATTATTATCATCCTAAAGTTACCAGGTACCCAGTTAATACCAGGGTCGAGAGCGACAAATGTTGGCAAAACACCTTGTATAAGAATGGAAGCACCGCGCGATGATCGAACCTAGGATCTCTCGAATGAGAGCCAAGAGTCATATACCACAGTGCTACCATAAGCTTACCTCCATTCCAGGGTCTAACTGTTTACATAAACCTGCCCTGGGCCTCTTCTGTTTCATTATGATATAGCTGAACCACCCGTCCTTTTTATCTATGCATATAACAATTCTATCATGTCTATCTATAGAATATTATTGATTTTTACATGAATCTAATTTCATCAACAATAATCATTTTGTAAGCGGATCAGGGGACGTCCCCTACAGTCACCGTGGTTACAGAGTCACTAACATGGAGATGAGTGTGCCCGGAAACCCCCTCCCTGAGATTTCGTGATCGCATAGCAGGAAGAACCATCAACATCTGTTACGCTTTATTACGTTATGACAATAGGGTGGTTGTTTGAATAGAGGTGTAGATGTACAATAAATATTCAATTAAATCTACAACATCGCTTCAGTACCCCTTACCCCCACCCCCCCCCCCCCCCCTTTCCCATCAATCTCTTTTGTTTGTCTGTTATGACGAGGGGTAATCTCTCCTCGATATTTCATATTTCTTTAAATCATTCTCATGTTTGATCACTTCGTTGTCTCTATGTTTTTCACATATGCCTAGTTTTGTTTATTATGTTTCAATGGAGTCATATTTATCTCTATCCATCTTTCTATGTTTGTCTCTTTTCTTTCGATGATCCACTCAGTATTTTCCCTCTTGTTTTTCTTCTCCCTCTTCATTATTTTTTATTGAAAAGTCCACATGTTTCCCGTCCTATGCTTATATACAATTTCTTTTCACGTTCCAATTCAGTGGTCCTTATCTATCTATCTCCATATTTCTCTTATAACATTTAGTTGGTCTGTATTTCCATTTATATCCCTTTTTCTTGTATTTAGTAAATTGTTACAATTAAATACTTATGTTAGCGTGTGGATATGTCTACCTTTACTTTTATTAATGCGATTGGCTTGTTTCTAGCCTTTGAATGTTTGAAACAGAATGATTGGTGCCATACAAGGGATGTGGATCATAATTATCATCATTTTTTCAACCCGTTACCATTAGCTAATGGACCTAATTCATGACGTAGTTTATGAAGTTGGTATATATAGATACTCTACGTCAAATTTACATTATCCATTGTGTCATGCATGACAGCAACGAAATGAATTGATTGAACAAATGACTACGGAATGGGAAAACTTAATTTGAAGAAATTAATTTGAAATACGCATCATCCAGTCAAGGACATTGCCATGATATCACAAAACATCAGGAAGGTGTATGAACTACATTCAATTATTGAAGAGAGTTTGGGCACTATTCTCGTACTTCATTTCAATAAGTTGCGCGAATGCTAGAAAGTGTATTCCCCTTTCATTTGGCATCTACTTGCTCTCGTTTTCTTCATGCCTTCTTTGTCAATTATAGATTTAATCGTTCGTTTAACATCAATATGTCCCTTGCTGTGTTGATAAAAACAGAATAGATGAACCATTCATAATAGTCATCGATTGCATACTTTTGCAACAATTGCATTGATCTCAATTGGAACTCATTACATCTACAAATGCAAGTTGGAAGATAAAGGGGTATGCTTGAAGAAATCGAAGTATAATAGTCTGACAATGAGCTACAGTACTAAGTACTGTACTAAGTGTCTTGGTCGAATGGATATGTCACCGGACTGTGGGTCACAAAATCCCCTGGTTCCGAGTCCAGCCGCGGCACTAATGTCCTTTGTCAATACATTAATCTACATTTGCCACACTCGTAGGGGAGGTAAATGGGTACCTGGTAGGATTATTAGTTAAATATCTAGGATAATAATTTTGTAATATTTATGTAAAGCGCCCTGAAGAATTGTGCTATAATTATTACGTATGTTTATTATCATTACTGGGTGAATGGCAGTATATGTGCATGGCACACCGATTCTCTCAGGATATTTCACAGCATTCTGAAGATACAAATAATAGTAATTCCACTATATTACCAAGCCCAAGGTAAATTCAGTGCTACATTGGCAAGATGTATTTTGTGACTTTGCTTCTGTATTCCCTTCTAATTATAGCTAATTATTAGCTCAGATTGTTTGCTGAGGTGCTTAGTATATACAAACTGAATTCAAAAGTGGGAGATAGTCGGAAAATAATAAATTGAGGGAAAATCCCTCCCTCTTCCAATTTACGCTAAAAAAGGTTGGGAGTTGGTAGGGAAAATTATTTCAATGTACGATATGAAATAGTAAATCATTATTTTTCCATTGTTTAATGTCTATTTATAACTAAAACGGAACATTTAAACAGGGTGGAGGTAAATCGGAAATGGATATTGATTTATGCACGCCATGAATGTAGCTATCTTTGTTTGGTGAAGGACGTCCCCTTGAAAATTGTGACATCCCTAAATTATTGATGCGGAAATCTCCCCCACATAAAACGCCTATCGATTATAGTCGTTTTACTGGAGCCAAGTAACAATAACTTGAAGCCGTTGATGTGACATGACATAATGGCGACATCTAAGTAGGGGGCATCCATTGTATGTTAAAAACATTCAAAGTCCGACTGTCTGCACCGATGTCGATTGCTCTTCCCGATTTGATTGGTTATATGGCTTTAATCTTAACTGACATCAGGCATTTTGTGATGCAATAAAACATGCCTTGGCTGTAAAGTGAAGTTTCCCGTATCATGACGCCTGTATTGTATGAAGTGCTCCATCCATGTTCATAGAAGCATTGTATGGAAATGTTTCTGATACCAGTAACCAATTACACATGTTACATGATGTTCATTTGTGCATCTTTGGTCGTTATCTCAATCTTAAGCGCATACAAAGAAAATATCTCCTCCCCCAAATCATTATCTAAATCCCAATTATCTAAATCCTCCTTTTTCTAAGATAAACGCGAAATTCGGTGAGTGGAATATCGGCTTCGGTGTCAATTTACAGCGAAGAGGTGACAAAAATCGCGAATTCTCTGTCGAAAATCCTATGTAAATGTTAAACTTATCTCGTGAGAACCGGGTTCTCACACTCCTAGTTCGTTGAAGAAAAGAAATCATGACAATTGTCTTTGAATGCGATAGACCTGCATCAATAAATAATAATTGGGTTGTATTTACCCAGTGTATAGCCACATCAATATTAAATACTGCTCTTACTACGGGTCCTACTGTTATCATTACCTATAGCAGTTGTCGTGTATATACCATTTGGATTGATGTCTTGCCAAAGAACATTAGTGTCGGGTTGGGATTCGAACCCTAAACCTTTGGATTGAGAGTCAAATGAACGAACCACTTTAACGCGACATGTTATTGAAGAAAACATCATATGTTTGTTAAAAGGTCAGGAATATGTCAAATTAAATTGGACTTTAAATTTCCCGAAAACGGTTATGGGGAGATTACTACAAATTGAGGAATGCGGAAACCGAACCAAGTAACGACGTCTTAATTTTATTATGATGGAAACCATAGAACAAACTTTTATGCATCACCACATAATCGAATTTATGGCCCTCTTAGTCGAAATGAAGCGTGTATATTTTAAAATCGATAAAGGGTCCGAGGGACAGGGTCGTCAAAGTAATGATTGTCAAGCACTCTAAAGATATATCGAAGCTTTGTTCATGAAACAATGATTTGCCAATTATTGAGTAGAATGTCTATTAAAACATAAAATATCTCATGGTCCCTTTCCTTTTGGCAATGTTCTGAACCTGACCCGTAAACAGACGTTTATATTCGGAATGTATCTGTAATACTTATCTTACATTCACTAATATAACCAAACTAACGAATTACGATAATGGTGATACTGGCCGGTGAAGAACCCATCGGAAGTGTTATGATTTTTGAAAATAATTAATTATGTCCTCGTTTATCTTCCTGCTCTGCTCTACCCCAACTCAACAGTATTATTCCATATTCACCGTTACTTTGATAACGCTGGTCCTTCCGCAGAGTCTTATCTCATATTAGTTTTTGTTATTATATGTCTTATATTCATTGTATATAGCTAAACTCAATGGTATACCTCTACGCAAATTCCTTGTCGCATATTTGGGATACCGGTGTGAAATAGGTAAATGCATGATAGAATCTTGACTTTGTTGATCTGCCTCCATTACGTAACAGTTCCTAAGAATGATGAGCACCTCTTAAGCCTCAAGATCAATAGTTATTGTTCGATTACAGTTGCGGTTTGAGGTCAACACCCTTCACTGATTAGCCAAACAATGAACTTGGCCATTAGCTTGATGTATTTATCTTTGTCTTCTTTGTACAACGTCCTTTTGCCAACTCAAACCGCTTAAGGTTTACAGTTATTTCTGGAGTCATTGTAGCACTAAGTTAGTATTATTGTTTAGATAACCACAGATAGGCTTAGAACCTTTTATAGCTTCCCTCAGAAGTAGCCGCTCCAAAAACAAGATTGTTTTAATACATTATTATACTAAGTAATAGTACGCTAAGCACTTAAAGGGCAATTCAGACGTTTTTTCTTCTTCTGAACTTATCTTTTGCTTTTAACCGAAAGGTTCCTTAATTTAATCCATATATATGGCCTACCAGATCATCATTCACACTACCAGGCAACCAGACCCACTAGTTATTATTTCAATAATCTCTTTAAAAGGAACCGTTGTGCAATAATCGACCCTATACACTCACGGTCATTCGCCACCATTTTGTTTGTTTGTAGGTCCGAATTGCTTCACTTATATCGCATGCTGATCCTTTATGTCATTATTGTATATAGCATTACTAACAGGGACTCTTGAAAATGATAAGCCACTCTAACAAACGGCTTGATGTTAAAAATACCTGGTGCGCTGCTTGATGCCTCCAAGCAGAACATTGACTTCGAGATGTCTTTTATCATTCGAAGAATCAAGTAAAGGCTTTACAAGTCATAGCAAATCAAGCTAAACAACTTGCTTGTATAAATCATAAACGGTACTAATGAGAGGGCTTAATATGGGTTATATTTGGTGGTAATTGACAGCTAGACTGATAGTGGGATGGTGCATTGTACCAGCTCGAGTGGGTGAGCTGCCTAGACCCCTGGCTACTCCAATCTTGGCCAAAGCAATTGATTGTTTTCCAACATGGCCTTTACTTGTCATTACAATGTAATTATTTATCAGGTCCACAGACTCGTGTTTTGACATGTTATTAGAAGAGGATGGAATTTGTCAAGAGGGGAGCGTTTAAAGGTAAAGACCAGTATTGGAAACGCCCCAATTTCAAAAAATGAAATGGAAGCTCTCATTACCAATCATGTGAAAGAATATTATGTTTTGACTAATACATGATGATACAAAATTTGCCGGGAAACCGCCTACTAATTCATATATTTGGTAAATTTGTTTCTCTCATGGTCTGTAAGAGATATAGGGTAGTCCCATATACATCTTTCTGTGTATAGTGCTTGTAACTTTACGAAGAATGGGCCAAATTTCTTATCATTTTGATGATTCCAGAACCTTGCAGATGCTAGATGCTAGATGATCAACCTTTTCTGATCGATTCCACAACGTTTCTTCCAAAATGCAATCGCATGACCATAACTGTTCTTTACCTTTAACCAATATGTGAATGTTCGTTAGTTCTAATATCACACGAGGCGGTTTTTTGCCAAAACAACGATAGCAAGAGGTCTAGTGACCTGGGAATCTATATACGAAATGCATATAAGCTTTATGTGACCGTTATACTGCTTTTATGCATGCAAATCATCACTAAACAAACACGTTCAAATTCATCACAATACTTGCAAAATCAGACAGATGTGAGCAAAATACAATGGAGTACAATATTCTACAATAATTACGATCTTTAATTTTCAAATAATCAAAATACTGTGTTACCCTTAAAGAATATTAGCATGATGTTAAATGTTAAACGTAAAAAGTTTAATCATAGAGTCCACGGTTTGATGCTTTCCTGTTTAAAAAGCTAATAAGGTTATACTTGTCATCTGTATTGCTATGTCTAATTAACAGAGAAACACAAACGTTTGTCCACATATCAGGTCTTCCAAATAAAAAAACTTCTCCGAGTGAAATGCTGGCATTATATTTTTTAAATTTCAATTTAAGTGCTACTTGGATGCTTTGGTGTGCCGGATCTTTCGAAATGTGCCTTCGGAATTGATGCAATATGTGTTAAGATTGCGTGCATGACATTTTACAATATCTGCAATGTAACGATGGTTGGAAAAAGCTCAGAAAATGTAGATAAAATTCAATGCATGAGTCATGTGCCTGTAGATCTGTATCGTGTATAGGTATGGTGTAGTTGAAGTAAAAGCTCAAAAGGATTGAGGTGGAGGGAAGCTGAGTATGAGTCAAGACAGCCACTCTCAGCAGACGGTGAATGCATGCATGTGTTTCATTTCTTCTCAGACGAGGATTTTATTTGAAAGAAAGGGATGGATGTCGACATCAGAGAGGAACAGGTTTTTAGTTGGTACAGATGGCTCTAGATAAGCGAAGTGGGCACAGAGCATGTGTTCCAAGATTCTTATTTCTTACTTTAAAATATGCAATTATTTGGCATTTCAGTGGATGTAGGGAAAAAGCTTGATATTCATGACAAGTAATGAAAGAGAAAGTTTCAATGTCAGGAAAGCATGCACACGTGGTAGGTCCATTCTTTCTAGGTCCAGTGATGATTATGGGAAGCACCTTGCTTGGTGAATCATATATAAAGTGTCATATGTTTGATCTGTCAGAGCATGAATACAGTCATGTAAGAGCTGGGGGAATGAAATATATTTGTATTTTAAAGGGGGAGAGAGAGAGAGAAAGAGAGAAAGAGAAAGATAGAGAGAGAAAGAGAGAGAGAGAAAGAGAGAGAGTGAGGAGGTTGGGGTAGGGAGAGAAAGAGAAAGAGAGAGAGAGAGGGAGATAAAGAGAGAGGGTGAACGAGAGAAGGGGTCGAATGTGATGAGACAATCGAAAGTAGAAAGGCAACATTAAACCAAAAAACGTGATTAAAAGATATTTCAAAGACATTACAAAATTATTTTTAAAGTTACTTCACAAAGTTTGAAACTAGCAGCAAGTTTCTGACATGACTTGTATGGACGGGCTAAGCAGGAAAATCTTTGAAAAATACTTTACTATTATAGTGCCCTGCATGCTGGAGATAGCAGTGTACATAGGAGGCATGCATTCCGATCGCGTTTTTGACGTCGATTATCTTATGGAACGTAGAAACATACAGAACTGTCATCGTTAATTCTGATTGGGGTCGTCATCGACCTCATCATCACGATCATCTATGACACCATACTGAGGGTCAGAGAGGGAGAGGGAGATTGAGAGAGAAACAGAGAGAGAGAGAGAGAGAGTCAGAGAGAGTCACAGAGAGAGGGACAGAGATAGGGAGAGAGAGACAGAGAGAGGCAGAGACAGAGAAGGAGTGAGGAAGAGAGGGTGTTAGAGATAGGGAGATGTATACTCTTCATTCGGGTCAAGATCGTGACGATTAAAAGGTCGTCATATTATATATGAAACATTACTCTTATATACAGGTGTATAACATTTCTTTTCAGAGATTAATATGAGGTCTTTAAAATTACCTCGACATCGCAATAAGACCTATGCCCATAAAACACAACGCATCTATCATCTATACTACGTCTACAGGAAGCCCAACATTACAACAGCTAATTTAGACAGATTAGCCCTAAATGACTATTAAGCAGGTCACTTAGGTAATTAGCATTTATACTTATTGAATAACATGTATTTACAGAAGAAACATCAATCATGTTTGAATCATTAAAGTAAATACTCATCGATATACAATCCACGAATTTTGTGTTCGTACAAATAATGATGTCTGTTATTGTGATCACTCAATCAAATTGTTACAGCTATTATCGGTCAAGGTAGTTGTATACAGTCCACTATACTCTCGGTCTTCTTGCATTATGTGAGAGCAGCATGGTCATTCACTTGATTTGCAACTGAGAGTTAGAGAGTTAGAATACTAGCCCGGTGCCTATGTTCTTCATACAAGGCATTTTACCGAAAGTGCTCGTCTTCACCCATGACTGTGTAATGCGTACCCGGTGATAGGCCTATCCAACATGACTTGTAGGTATTGTAGGATTTATCTCTCGTATTAATTTAACACACTGTGCGGTGACAACGGCTGTCAGAGTCGGAGCTTCTTCTATACGACACACACAATCATGCAGAAACATGGTTTCGAATTGTGAGATGACACAAAATAAAAACGGAACATTATCAGGCAAATTAAAATTCGGTTATCCCATCCCCTCTCCTTTCCTTAAAAGTTTGGCTCCTAGCATAGTTTTCTGAGGTGATTCTGAAATTACATTCACACGTGTTCACGAATCTGAAATTCTATACTTCCTGGTTCAATAAAACAATCGGAAGTTATTAATTACAATTACACGAAGTATGCGACATGATATGACAATTAAAGAAAAAAATTCAGCTAAATGTCATGTTTTTATTATTATATTATAATTCTATTTATATTTGTTCATTATCATGATTACAGAGAAGTCCTCATTTAGCGATAACATTCGTAACCTTTGATCGTTTGGAAATGCATGTATTTTGCTACTCTATAATTATATTGCATATAATAGGCCTACATTCTGTGCATCCATCTGTAATGACTCAATGCTCATCATAGAGTATACCAAAGTGCCAACTCATATTTCCTCGTCGTCTAGGTAACTGGTTTCAAACAACAGAGCCTGCTCATGATGTTCACCGCCATATCCTTCAAGCACCGTTATGGAGCAGGGTACATTCAGTGTTTAGGACTGATGTGATCACCACACCATTACTTAGCACAAATCGTTTGGAACCAGCAATCTTGACACCATGGCCAGTATGACGTCACACTTTGGTACTCTATTGCATTTAGGTCTGCATGTTCGGAGTACCCTGAAACTTTACATTACACAATGATTGCCTGTCATAGCAACACGGATGTTTTCATATACTATTAAAAGTAGGCCTACTTATCATTCCACCGATCGGATAACATGAATTCTTGAACTGCTTGATTCAATGCTTTATTGTCTTGGATCTAAACAAGGATTACGGTATACGTGGTAAATTGCAACAATAAGCATGCAGAAAGCATGAAGGTTTCTATTGTATGTTATTGACTGGTCTCGTCACCACTGGGATACTCCCAACATGATGACATTTAAATTAAATGAGTTTGAGAAGCCCTTTCCTTTACTCTTTTACTCTCACTCTCAATAATTGTGTTTGTTTCCTCATACCCCCACGTCAAAACAAAGGCCTACCGAAGAGAGATGAAGACATACTAGAAAGAGTCAAACAGAGGGCCCCCAGACTTCTTCCTGAGCTGAAACAAAAAGCATACCCAGACACAGACTTAAAGAACTACAACTTCCTACTTTGGCTTACAGAAGACAAAGAGCAAACCAGATACAGATATTCAAAATCATGAGAGGCTTCGACAGAGTAAATCCCTCAAAATTCCTCCAACACCACTGGCTCAACAATAAGAGGCCATAATTTCGAGATAGTCAAACAACATTTCAATACAAGACTTAGGCAGTATATTTTCTCAATAAGGTGTGTAATTGGAATGCCCTGCCTAAGGAAGTAGTCAATGCTGCCACCATTTACCAATTAAAGTCATCCTAAAGGTATTGGAGAAACAATCCAATTAAGTTTGAAACGTACTTGAGACGGGATGGAACAGTAAAGAGGGACAAATAAGCTAAGCTTCCAGTCTCTACACCAAAGTAAGACTGAGTGTTGGTCTAAGTCATATCAGGAACTTTGAGAGGGTTTTTATTTTTATTATTAAAAAAACAGGAAACGGAAGAGCGAGTATCGAACAAAAACTAGGCCCTCATGTTAAACTGTGAACATAAAATGAACTATCAGACGGAAACGGGGTAAATAATATATCCTTGTTGTTGATTTTTGGTAGACACTCTTATAATGAAATGAATGTAAGGATCTATTTTTATCTTTTTTTCAAGAAATTATGTATTTTCCAAATTATATCTCCGCATCAGGTCGGCGCGCATGGCTTGTCACTGTAACTACGGCCTGTAAGAGGGGCGATGCGTCAGTTATCCATGGTTACGCTCAATAAAATATGGGCATTATCATCGACGTACTGTATGTTAATGCATTATCATAAATGTACATTTTCATTACAAATTATTGAATGATGATGATGGAAGAAGAAAATTATGAACATTCCTATAGGGTTTACTTACTTGTTAGACCAAACGTGAGAGCTCGAACAGAGAAAAATATGCCCAGTGTGGTGATAGTCGAGTCGAATTCCTTAACGATGTCGTCGAGAAAGACTGTGAGGCTCGTCGATATCCCAATCCCAAAGAAAAGACATAGATGTGCATAGAAGACGAGTAAGGCTACGGAACATCTCAGCCCACCACAACGGGCTCCGTCCGGGCTCTCTCCCGCTGGTTCAACCGGCACCATCCCGCTGGCTGTCTTCACCCGACGAAACATGATTTAATAGCAATTAAAGAAAAATCGCTCCAAATTCATGTTCTCACTGCAATAATGTTGATATCCTACTCAAAATCCCTTCACGAAAGTCCAGCTTTTAGTCCAATAGCAGCTATTCCTTACGCTTTCTACCCGTGCGAGAGTTCAAAACGTTTGATCTGTTTAAAAGGCTACCAGCGTTATGATATCGAACTTTGTTGGATTAAAGCTTTTTATCGTCTGTCCGCTTCGTGCAACCAACCAAAACAAGACCCACGTTTATGTGTAGTGAAGTGGCGCCTGAATGAGAGCGAGCTGTACTGAGCGCGGAGGAGGCTGCCGAAAGGTGAATCGACGGGCATTCGATATCGGGCATTCACACGTGCACACATAGGAGGACGAAGAAAGATAATAGCATAGCTTCGCATAAATAGAGCCGAAGAACACGTACGCATTACATTAACAAGCCAAGTTGAATGCCATTGCACAGCACGGCATCCACGCAGGTGTAACATCGCGCATGCGTACTCATGCTGTCCCTAAGTGATGTTTTCCTCTCAAAATGTTAATGTGAGAGGCAGGCCCTTTTCGATATTGTATTCAAATTTCTGTGCATTTACGCGGGTATTCCCAAAGCAGCCCGAAGGCAAGTACCCTTTCAATATGGAAATTGCCTATGATTTTAACGGAACCATCTTGTCATATAAAAAAGAGGCACTTTCAGTCGACCATGTAAAGCTCTACTATAATATATGCAAAGGAAAAGGTGCAAAATCAAATCATATGCCATTAGGGTCCAGACAATGATTAATATGGCTTAAGGTTAGATAAATGGATGCTCTGTATATTTACTGATTTCGTTTTTACAGTTCTCTTCCAATTTCTCCTTCTTCTTTTACGCTTTCCGACAACATCATCTTCTCCATCTTATTCCCTTTACCTTTCATTTACCCCCCCCCTCTTTATCAAGTCGTTGTCTAGATAAGTATAATAGGCCTACAACGATAATAATATTTTCAATATTAAAACTGGGCCATTCATGTACAAACTTTGTTTTCTTAGTATTTTCATGACTGTTACGCCCCGCTCTCTCCTTTTCTCTCTTTCTCTCTTTCTCTCAATGTTACGGTAATCGTCTAGCATACTACTATCTTGGCAGGCGCGGATCCAGGATTTCTTAGGGGGGGGGGGGCCCAACTTTATTTTTTTTTTTGCTCCCGAAAATTTGAAAATCGCGCCGGCCGAAAAGTCGCTCAGTGGGGGGGGGGGGGGGGGGGGGGGGGGGGGGGGGGTAAGCGGACACTTTTTTTTTTTTTTGAAGTCCCAAAAAAAATCGCAACGACTCAGCCAGCCGAAAAGTCGCTCAGTGGGGGGGGGGGGGGGGGTAGTGAGCACATTTTTTTTTTTTTTGGTCCTCTAAAATTTTTAATTTGCACCCCCCCTTGAGCGCCAGGGGGGGGGGGCCAACCCCCCAAAAAGGTAAAAATCGCGTGATATTACATGATTTTTTTCTCAAGGGGGGGGCCCGGGCCCCCCGGGCCCCCCCCCCCCCCCCTGGATCCGCCACTGTATCTTGGCCATCCTTCTCCCATGTTTCAATCGAGGTCGTTTGGGGGGTAAGAAGACACAAAGCTCTGATTTGTGAAGCCAAGTTCACCACATCGTGATACACATTCTCAAGAATGTCTGGAATTCCTCAGATGTTCGGGAACCTTAAATTTAGTTGAACACCATAAAAAATCAATGACAGGAAATCCCTGCGTTCTTATCTTGTCTCTTAAATCTGAAAACTTTTGTAACACTCATCGTGATTCAAAGCCCTGTGACTAAAATCAATTCACCAATCATTCGCTCTAACAAATCTAGACTTAGTAATCCCGATAAAATAGGACGGTAGCGAACAGCAGCCAACTCTAACTCAGACCAATTATCCACCACATCCTACAGATATGGGGACTATTCAGGAAAAATGAGAAAATTGCTTTAGCATGCCGGGAGTCTAAAGTTCAATGACCCGTAGCAGAGGGGTTCGAAATCTATCATAGATTCACTTTCAGCAGGGGCAGACACATCTCTTAATCATTGAGAAAACAAAATGTCTGGAAATATCATATCAGAGATGGGAAATGAATCAATTTTGGAAACATTTTTTTCTTCCTGCCTTCGATTGTTGAGGAGGGGTCTTGGTAGAACCGCAGTGATGATAAGTGGTGTTATATCGTGTATGTCAACCGCCGACGGGTAGATTATGATAATCACTTCATTTATTCAGATATTTGATTTCTTAGTAATAAAACGTCTGTACTGTATAGTTATGGTTTCTTGTCTCCTATTTTTTTGTTTTGTTTTATTGGTGGGGGGGGGGGTATTTTCCCTCTCCTTATGTTTTCTTGATATCCCCACATATCTTTTCTTGATTGTAGCACTGAATGTCAAATTGTATTACAGCATTTTTTTATTTTTTATTTTAGCCTACCAACATTTCACATTCAACGTCCACATCATTTTTAAGATTGTCGACAAAATGAGTGTACTAAAAAAATTCTGCAATGCCAATTTTTCCATTTAATATCATCAGTCCTAAAGCATTTTCTTGAGGGAAATAGCAATATTCTTACTTGATATAAAGATATTATCACATTTACTAGTATATTAATCGGTTCATGGCAAACGATACAATGACAGCGATGATATTAATCAGTTAATAATCATAATTAAATTATTGGATACAAGGTGCTGTCCCTCGTCCATAAACAACTTTCAAAGAATTGTAAAGGTGTGATTTTAATTTTTTGAGGGGAAGAAGTCAAGGATAGTACTATTTCTTAAAAATGTAGGGAGTTTATTTTACAGGCGTTATATCATGGCCTATATACATCTAAAACAACAATGAAGTCAAATTTCATTTTAAGAAAGAAAAATCTTCACCCTGTATTCCGCAAGATATAGAAATGGCCGGACAAACTAAAGTATTTATTATGACAACCTCGACTTGCACCCATGCATGGTCAATGTAGAGACAGCGTTCATAATGCGACATACTAGTCTTGATCAATATGTTTCTTGCGTTGCCTGTCTGCTTCGTTCGTTTTGTTTTCCCTCCTACCTATATATCGTGTGCTCCATTATGTCAATATTCCTTGGGGATCTGGTTTCCCGTTCTAGATGAGCAATATTGAACTTGATCGAGATTTTCATCTCACACTCTCTTTCTCTCTCTCCCTCTATCTCCCCATCTGCCTCTGTCCCTGTCCCTCTGTCTAGTATGTATGTCTGTCTGTCTGTCTCTGTCTCTCTTTCTCTCCATCTCACTTTCCTTCTTATATACCCCCTCATTTTATCTCCCTCTTTCTCCCATACTCCGATAATTATGTTCACGATGAATCTCAAAAATATCTGCTAGTTTATCGTGGATGTCTTTATCAATTGTTATTATTGAAAATAGTAATCAGTATGTACCTTTTTACTCGTTTTATTGGAAAGAAACATTAGCCATAAAAATGATATAAAAGAAGAAGGCAATGTGCAAAGTTCAGACCTAGTCTCCTCCTCTCTTTTACTTCTGTTGCTTGGACTATTCCTCTTCACCCCCCCCCCCTCTCTCTCTCCCTTTCTCTCTCTCTCTCTCTCTCTCCCTTTCTTTTTCCATCTCTCTCTCACTCTCTTCTCTCCTTTTCACATTCTCTCTCTCTAATTCTTTCTAATTCTCTCTACCCTTCTCTATCCCTCTCTTTAATTTTTCTCTCTATACCCGCCCCACCTCCTCCTCTCTCCCCTCCCTCTATCTTTTTGTCTTCCTCATTCACCGCATTCACCTCTATTGGTCTACCACTCTACCATGTTGAATCACCTGTTCTCCTTTGAATGATACCAAATGATCTGACAGCTCCTTCTGAAAGGGGTGCGCATTAGACCCCCTCTACCACCCATTCTTAGGAGTGAAAGCGAAGCTTAATTGCATCTATTAAACCCCTAAGTACCAACCCGCCGTGGTATAATCCCACTCTCACCCCCTCTCCTCTTTCTAACTTGGACTTGAATTTGAGAGGCGCTGCGTGGGGTCTTGACAGACAGGTCTCACCCTCAAGATAAGTGGTTCGGGCTAGTCATCGGATCTAGATCGCTAATTAATGATTTCCTTATCCTCTCTTTTTAAGTGTTGAGAGTCTCTTCACCCTTAATTCCCCTAATTGCTTCAACCACGGTAATAGAAAGTGCGGTAATGCTTGGTTTGGATCTCAATCGACTAATTCAAGAATGAGTGTACCGTTATTTAAATTGATACCACCATTCTCGGAGTGGGAGGAAGACGTGCGCATTTGTAGGGGTGGCTTAATTCAGGTATTATATTAAAATATGCAGAATTTGCTTATATTTATTTATTTGTATTATTCTATTTTGGCGTGATACCAATCAGTTTGTGTTATTGTATGTTAACCGTTTGATTTATCTTTTTTTATTTTTTATTTATCGTTTATGATATTACTTTGGAAAACAGTATGGGAAAGTTAACAAGCACGTGCTAAGAATAAAATGCAAACCTAAACAAAATTCGAATATGAAAAGAAATGAGATCTCGTATTATTATAAGCAATAGGAATCATGGGTACCCAGGCAGCATCATTGGAATTAATCCTATTCTTCCTGAGGGCCCTGCAAATAATTATCCTAGCACTGTAAGGTTTTCCTGCTTCTTCCCTTTCCCCCTTTTCCCTGTTCCTTCTTCTTTTGTCTGTTATACTTCTCCTTGTTGTTTCGTGGTTGTTTTGTAATATTGTCTTGTGTTTTCCAAGTCTTCGTAGGCAAAATTTGAAACAATTTTGTTTTTTCTGGGGGATCCTCAAACTACAAACACTGCTTTTTAGTGGATCCCCCCATTTCCTCAGAAATTAAGAATTTCTTGTAATAATGTTATTATGTGCAAAGTGTATTTGTATAATGCTAAATATATTACTCATTGCGGATATAGTATCGAAAATAATATCGCTAGTGATATTCGTTTGTCTCGCAATGTGGTCAATAAGGAATCTAAAAGATCACGACGTTTCGTATGCTACTGCGATACTTCGTCAGGTGATAAAAACTGTTGTAAGCAAGGGTCTTTTATACTTTACGGGATGACCGTAAAGAAAGAATCACTGAGCATAAGAGGGACGTCAGACTTCGTCGAACTGACAACTCAGCCGTAGCCGAACATGCTTGGGACAACCAGCATCAACCAGACTGGGACGGGGTTCAGTGCCTTTCCCAGGAACGGCATTGGTATACACGGAGGGTAAAAGAAGCTATCAATATCCGTCTCAATCCTAATAATTTCAACAGAGACAACGGGATCGATATCCCCGAATTTTGGATGCGGACGATACGCCGCCATGACACTCGCCGTCCTGCCAGCCAACAACGGTCGTTTCCATTCAGCAGACGGCCCGAGCCAGCGGCCCGTTGATTGGTCGAGTACCGTATGCGTCGGCCAATAGGCCTGTTGCATCAGCCGAACCAGCGGCCGAACCAGCGGCCTTGGTGATTGGTCGATCACCGTGTGCGTCGACCAATAGGCATTGGGCGTTATTGTTCCAATTATCGATCGAATTTTGGACCGCTTTACGGTCCTCCCGTAAAGTATAAAAGACCCTTGCTTACAACAGTTTTTATCACCTGACGAAGTATCGGAGTAGCATACGAAACGTCGTGATCTTTTAGATTCCTTATTGACCACATTGCGAGACAAACGAATATCACTAGCGATATTATTTTCGATGTATTTGTATAGTTATGTAATACCTTTGTTTATCTTTCTGTTGGAAATGAAATAAATATGAATTTAATTTAATTAAATTTAATACATCTGGGTCGAGAGGGACAATGCAGGCAATACGCCTTGCCCAAGGATGTAAGCATCGAGCACGGGTCGAACCTAGGACCTCGTGAATAAGAGCCAAGAGCCTCAATCACAGTGCTCCAGCACATATTATCCTCCAGTCTTCCCCAACATGAATGCTGGGCCCTCATCATCTCAATCATCGGTCTTGTTTTTAACATTGCTGACTACATGATGAAATACTGCATCATAGGATGCCTCGAGATCCTTTACAGGCATCTAGTATATCGAATAACAGTCGAATTCCGGAAACATGGATCTCCATCATACGCAACGATGCTAATATTAAAGGAAATTTACTGTGCATCCCATATTCTTAAAAACATGTAGTCACGATTTACTTTTCAATGTTGTACTGATTATTAGAGTCTGTCCATGTTTTAGAAACAAAAATAACTATGCCTGACAAAATGGATGCAATACTTTAAGAAGGGGGAGTAGAAAAGATTTATCGGTCTTAAATTATATAGAAAGATGATCGAGTGTGTGGAATCACCCTACACACGAAAATGTTTTGTGTTCCATATGGGCTTGGATTTGGTTTATATTTCAGCATGTTCACGGAAAGGTTTGCTGATTTCGTAAATAATCATTTGATACTTCAAATTACAACGGTAAAATGATATGGTAATAGATAATACAGGTTAAACGTGCATTACCAGTCTAGTGTCTTGCATTGTAGGTAACAATGTAAGTTATCAAATCAATACGACGAACCAAAGTTGACGTTGCCATAGTAACAAGCCAAAAATCATCTCGTCTGCTCCATTTGCTCCGGGCTACAATAAATATGGTAATGATGTAAATATCATAATGGTTGAATGCCCGACTAAATGTCATGTGGGGAGGTGTTGCTAGTAATCATGCATGGGCGAATATGGGATTTCGTTACTTTTTTAAAAGGAATAAACAGGAAGGGGCTCAGATTAAAAAGAATATATAAACAAATCACACCATTTATGGGGACTCTTTTTTTCCGCGCTTTTGCATGCTAATTAGAGGTTCAACTTCCAAAGGGGCACTGGCGGGTTTTGCCCCCCCCCCCTCCCAATGCCCAAGCTGCCCACCCCATCCCTATCCCTGCGATGGGCAAATTCGTGAATGCTCACACCATCGTGAGATTAGGTAAGGGTAGCCTGTAATGGCTGGGAGAGGAAAGAGAGGTTCCCTGAAAGATATATTGATTGATCGAGAAGGGGGTATAGGAGGGGGGTAAGGCTGGAAGAGTTTAGAGGTATGTGGAGAGGGGGTAATTGTAATGGGAGGATGGGCATGAGGGGTGCACGATGGGAGTAAGGCTGGATGAAAAGTTAGAGGTATGTAAAGAAGGGGCTGTAGGCCTAATGTGAAGAGGGGTAAGTGGAGAGGAGAGAAGTAGAGAAAAGAGATGAAAAGAGAAGAGAAGAGAAAAGAAAAAGAGAAGAGAAGAAAAGAGACGGAAAAGAGAAGAGATGAAAAAAGTGAGAAGAGAAGAGAGAAAGATAGGGAGAGAAAAAACGAAAGGGACAAAGACAAATATATTAGAGGCATGAAAGGGGGAATGAGTGTTCGAATCCCAGAACGACATTAATCCTCTTTTGCCACTCTCAACCCAGGTATAAATGGGTACCCGATATGCCAGAGAGCTATAAGTATTTGACTGCCAGCTGTGACATGGTGACCGAGGTAAAAATATTGGAGCGCCAGAAGCGTCACGGGAGTGACGGACATGACTATAAAGAAGCCACCACTATTAAAAAGGGAGGTTGTCATGTGATGTGAAGAGGGGTGGCGATGTGAAGAGGGTGAAGGAGAAGAGGTTGACGAGGAATATAGAATGAAATTGAATGTCAAGTCAGGTACCAAAATGAAAACTTGATAGATCGTATATGAGGATGAGGGGAGGATGAATAATTGAGGAGGAGGAGAGGAGGGAGGAGGAGAGGAGGAGAGGAGGAGGAGAGGAGGAGAGGATGAGGAGGAGAGAAGAGTAGGAGGAGAGGAGGGGAGGAGAGGAGGAGGAGAGGAGGAGAGGATGAGGAGGATAGAAGAGGAGGGGGAGAGGAGGAGGAGAGGAGGAGGAGGAGAGGATGAGGAGGAGAGGATGAGGAGGAGAGGAGGGAGGAGGGGAGGAGGAGAGGAGGAGGAGAGGATGAGGAGGAGAGGAGGGAGGAGGAGGGGAGGAGAGGAGGAGGAGAGGAGGAGAGGATGAGGAGGATAGAAGAGGAGGGGGAGAGGAGGAGGAGAGGAGGGGGAGGAGAGGATGAGGAGGAGAGGAGGGAGGAGGAGAGGAGGAGAGGAGGAGGAGAGGAGGAGAGGATGAGGAGGAGAGAAGAGTAGGAGGAGAGGAGGGAGGAGAGGAGGAGGAGAGGAGGAGAGGATGAGGAGGATAGAAGAGGAGGGGGAGAGTAGGAGGAGGAGGAGAAGAGGAGGAAGATGAGGGATGTACATGGAACGTTAGGAAAATAATGATAATAGGCATAGGAAGAAGCTTGACAGAGAGGGAGGGGAAGGAGAAAATAAGACAGGAGATGCGAGGAGTGAAAAAAGAACAAATTGTTTGAAATGGGAGAAATGGGGTGTTCAAAATGAAATTAATTGGGATGGAAAAAAGAACACTAAACATGTTCACAACATCGCAAAAGATACAAATTCACCACAGGTTATATCTAACTTGGAATAGGTTCTACAATCATAAGTTACAAGCACTGGACACTAAATTTGAGGACGTGATGAAATAGAAAACTGAATATCTAAATGAATACAAATTATGAACGTGTTAGTCATAATTATCAGCTCCTATCGAATAAAACTAAATTGCATTTACATCCATAAACTGACAAATGTAAACACCAGAATGAATGGTGCATCAGGGCTTGTAATAACTAACATACCCTGGGTGCATGATCGTTTTTATCTTTTGCACACCATGACAGAGATTGATGAAGATGCATTTAATAGCTGTAGGCAGCTTTTTATCACATCCGGTCAATTCAGATAATAACTTAATAACATGTCCACTCGGGCAAGACGCATGTTTATTTACAATATTATTTTGGCTTTCTCTCTCTCTCTCGCTCTCTCTCTCTCTCTCTCTCTCTCTCTCTCTCTCTCTCTCTCTCTATTTCTCTATGTATGTGTATTCTATATCCGTACTGAAATGAATTGAAATTTGTAGCAACAGCAATTTTTATGTTACAACCTATAGGAATCGATTGTGATCAGCTAGAGCCTAGAAGCGAAAAGGTGCAGACTATCATCTCTTCATTTACATTTTGTTGCCATATCCTTTGGCGCGCTTTTCTTCTTTCACTGCGATGAGTGTGACAAAAGGAAATGATGAGGAAATCAAGAGTTCCGTTATTTTCACGATGGCCTTCTGTGAAGGAAATTATATTCAAAACATTTATACAATTCATGAGATGAAGATGATAACACCGTGCTTTGTATATTTCAATCATATTCGTGATGATCTTTCATGATCACCTCGATATCAAAAATATCATATCAACGAAAATAACGTGAATAACGATTGCACTTTACCATAAGCTAATATGCAAATTCTGTTAATGTATTGGCTTTGAATGAAAACAATTTTGTACAAAACATAAAAACATACATAAATATTTCTTATATATTCCATCATTATTTGATAGATGTGTCGTGGTTTAGTGGGTATAAGGAGGGAAGCTATATGCCTTTGAGAATACGTTTGAAAATACCCTATGTCTGAGATAATAACGCACATGCCGTGTGCAAACTTCAAAACAAATCTATGGTGGTTATTGCACTTTAAAACTGGTAAATCGTCACACAACTTGAAAGCAGGACATTTATGATGTTAAATTAAGTACTCCCGACCTTGTCATTTAGCCTACAAACAAACTACGTCGCCACCTAGCTCCCATAAAACAGTTCCATAAAACACTTCCCATAAAACAGACGACAAATGATCTGATCACCATTTCAATAGAATCATCATAATCAGTGGTATATTACCAGTAAATATTATTGTAGCTGTGGTTTACACGACTATGAATGCGTGGTGCACGAGACAGGCGGATATTCGGATCATTTGTTTTGTCGGATAGGGTGTCCAACCTGTCGACACGCGATCCGAATGATTAAGGGAAAACAAAAAGACTTTACTCCAAATTATAGGGAAGTTAGAGTGGATTATGATTTGTAATCAGCTCCTACAAGTGGAAAAGTGTCGTTTATAATGACAGATAACTAGGTCAAGAGTATGAAAATGGAAAGATTTTATAACAGGCTATTATGTTCCCATGTAACAGCTCGATTTTTCTTAAACGATGCTGACAGTTCCATATGTTTTGATTTGTGTTTTTAAGTTAATGAAAGGTCAGCGTTTCCAATCATCTTTCAACCGCAGTGACGACACGTCGTGTACCAAAAGCATTATGACAAAGAACAAAACCTTATTTGATGGTTACTGATATAATAAAGAAAAAAATATAAAAGTGACCTTTTTACAGAACACAAATATATATTTTTGAAGGAGTCTCAATATTGGATTTTTAATTGCGTCTAGCATGTCCAGGGACCCATTGAAACCATCTGGAATATGAGAAGCTGTCCAGGTCGATAGCTCAAGAGCATTTCATTACAGAAAGAAATAATTGTCTTGAAATGCAGATGATACCAACACGGCATACATTAAGTGTTTGGAGACGTTAAGATGTTCTAAATTAAAATCATTTAATTTCTTTCAAACGCAGGCTTTAAGACCGAAATGGCCGCTGCAGGCAGGTTACGCGGGTACAGAGGATGCGCTGACCTCCCCAGAACGAGCTTTCGAACAAAGCGGGCGTTACAAGCAGGTTAGGGACAGAGCCATCTACACACAGAGTTTGGCCAACCCGGTTCGAGTTGGACACACTATGGCGACTACTGCTTTGTTGGGCAAGCACAAAACAAAAGAATATACGCCATGTTGTGACCCAGTGAAACCAAGTTGGCCAAACTCTGTGTATAGATGGCTCTTAGGGACAAGAGAGCAATGTTACTAGAAATCCAGGCTTAACCTCGTGTACACTGTACAGGGAGTAGCCTATAACACGTTGACAATGGTCTTTATTGCCTCAACCTAGCCGACATAACCAGTGTGGCACTTGAACCTGTATACCGGGTCGTTTCCATGTCGTTAAATACTAATCTGTTTATGGAACTCTTATTTCTTGTAATGCAATACCGAGACCTGGAAATGACATCAGTTTTAACGTCTGTGAGCCCGACCCTACTATCAGCCCACGATATAAAACAAGAATTGATAGCTAACCGGACCTCAACCCACAAAGTTAGAGAGCTCGGCAAAGTACAGAAGCAACTTCGGGTCAACTTATCCTGTCGATATACTACCCATTACAGACAGAGTACAGCAGTAGGCCTACTATACAGTTCTTATTCATGACCAGTATTCATAATTTTGTTCTGTAAATTCCCAAACTTTAAGACGATAAAATCGACATACCCTAAATCTATACAGAGATTTGTTTGGAGCTGATCATCTTGCAGCTCAAGACTATTACTATTCACTAGAATCGGTCATTTTTTTTAATGAATTTACATAATTTATACCTTGTAATTTTAATTTCTAGTTTTGTAATTCAATTTAATGTTGTGTTTACCTTGATAGGGGCATCATTAACAAGCACAAGTTGCTTCTGAGAGGTTCCGGCATATTATGTATTCTGTATTTATGAATTTGATTTTTTTTTAAAAATAATAATGACAAATGAATTGAATTGAGAATGGCTAGATGACCATTACGTGTAGTATACCCTACCGCAGTAATAAAAATATAATATGACCTTTAAAATTACTTCATATACTTACAAAACAACACGCAATTTTGAGGTTATACAATACATATTCTCCTACATAATATAATCATTGACTACGTTTCTTAATTAGTCTTGTCCATTTAGCTTTTATTCAATTGTGAAAAGAAGCATAAACTGAAGAAAGAAAATCAAAATGAAGTATAAATTTCAGTGACTGTTTCTAATTGTCCAATTTGTTTAAAGTCTGCCTACAGCGCACCATGTCGTTCTCTGTCGGAGTAATTTCGTCTGGGATAGACTGTCCTGGATTCTAAAGACGATATGACCATGAACAGTTTTTGGACGAAGTCATCAACGATTATCCAAATGGATTGGTAGCAATTAAAGGCCATCCACGTAAACTTGGTTGACCCTATACCAGTTCAGGGGGCATGCGACGTGATGAGGGTCAACAGTGGCGTGGAGAGCATCAGTGGTGTACTGATGTCACGAGGAGAAGGAGGGGGGGGGCTTAATCCGTGGATAAATTAGAAGACAGAAAGGGCCATCTAATAATGGCTAAGGGGAGGATCTGGCATCATCTTCTTTTAACACTGTCTTCCACCCTCATCCTAATATCTATATTCCTCTTCTTATACATTTTCGCCTCTTGAGGTTGAGAGGGAGGGGGCAATAGCAAATCTTTAAGGCAATTCCATTTTCAATTTATTCTTTTTTTTTGGTCACTTCGCGGTCAGCTCCTTATTTCAATGATTGAATAGCTCTTATGATCATGCTAGTAAAAAAAAATATGATAGTAAAATATATAGTCATGTATCTATGACAGATTCGGAATACTTAGAGAAGTGTTTAGTTTATGTTCCCTTGTAATAATTGACACATAAATCTTTTGTTAGTAATCAAAACGACCATCATCAAACGAATTTCATTATGGGCTATGCCAATTAATGCCCAAGCACGAATCGATGCCCTAACTAAGGGGGGGGGGGGGCAATATGATATGGTACTATGGAAGTCAATGAATTGTATTACTTCTTTTTCATTTTACATGCATGCCACTAGTATACAAGACATCTTGACCTCAGATATCGAAATATGTATCATCTTTTCGATTCGCAGAATAACCAATAACGCCTCACTCCTTTGCCCCAAGGGCATTCAAAATGGACACCGCCTCTTCTTATTCCGAAGCTAGGCCTACTTTATATTCCGACTCGAAAAATCATATCCTTCCCTTTTCCGGACACAAAAACATTATCCCAGTGTTAAGTCAGCGGGGATAATCTCTTTCTTCCAATAAATAAAATACTGAAAGGAAAGGGGTTGGGGAACCCTAATGGTGAGTACGGGATGAGTATTAGTCAAGATGCAAGCACCAGAGGTACACATACCGTAAACATTAAAACAAAATCAGATCTATTTTTTTTTTTTTTTTTTGGGGGGGGGGGGGGGGGGCGAAAAGGGAGAAATTGGAATGAGAAACAAGCCTTTTAAGAAAGAAAATCCGCCCCTCTTAATTAACGAAACACGGAAAATCATGTACCCCCCCCCCACACACACACACACACACGCACGCACGCACACACACTCACACACACACGCACACACACACACAAATAGAGAGCCTGAAGAGGTCTGGTGGTATTCCTGGGATTATAATGTTCCTTGGAAAGTTTCATGTTGATATCGGGAATTCATCCCTGCTATGTAAAGCCGAGCCTAAATTATCAAGTCATCCATCGGTACTGTCTGATTAAGAAAGATCATGTTGTCTGGTGCATTAATAATAAATATCCGAGGCCTAGATTCGTGACAATGAAGTCACAATGAAAGCTTGGAGATAATGTATTAACTCCTGCGATAATCCTGGAATTCTGGAACATCTATGCACTGTTCCCATAACAACAGGTTCTCATCTCCTTCCTCTATCTCTTTTTCTCTCTCTCTACTTCTTTTCTCTCTCTTCCTTCTCTCTCTCCCTTCCTATATCCTCTGACTTTCAATTTACCGACCTTTCCTCTTACCCCACACTTAAATCTTTCTCCAGCACCTCCCTTCAATATCATCTTCATCATCTTCTTTATCCTTTCTTCATCGATCCCGTTATTGATCACGCACTTTCCATCCCTAAAAGGTGCTACCGAACCCTTTTATTTAAGAAAAGGAAAACATGAAAGCGTTCGAAACGTGAATTAATCTGTCTTGAATTGATTAGAAATGAATATTGGATAAAACTTCAGGCAATTATCGTTAGGTGAGCTAAAAGGAAAAAAATTCCCCCTCCGCCTTTGTATTTCTTTGTTTCCTTGATGTGTTTCGTAAACGTATCTGTGGAAAAGGTCAAAAGTACTTCCCCATGTCATTTTTTAGAGAAATATTTCACTCGGTATCTGGTTTTCGTTAGCTTTCTTGATGCACAAAACACTTTTGATTCATATATCATGGTAGCCCCCCCCCCCCCCGAAAAATTGTTTTATGTGTATACTATATGAATAGATGAACAATTAATTTTTAAAAATGAAGAAAAAACAAATAAATAAATGTTTATATAAATAAATAAATGAATGAATATCATAAAAATAATTGTAAAAATCCAAGTTGCCCAAGCTGTATATCATTCTCATCTCTTCCTTATACATGTATTTCCTTAATTCTTGAAATCTTGAACGAAACCTTGATATCACCTCCTCCCAATGATTGGGCCACTGAATCACACTCTATATCCATGTTAATCATTTACTTGTTGAACAGGCTAACAATACGTGTTTAAAACTATATATACATCTATCAAATGGACTGAAAAAAGAATAAGATAACCGAGTAAAATATTAGGAAATCAAGCCATTATAAATAAGTGCATGTATGGTTCTACTTGCAAATTCGCGAGTTTGTCATTCAATTTCATTTGTCTTGCGTTCAAATTCGACGGTTTTAGTGCTGTCGGGTATATCTCGGGTTTATATTCCTTTTTCTAGATTTCAAATCTATGAAGTTTTCGTTAGAATCTATGTATGTTTCATTCCAATTAATGAACAAATTGCTTCTTTCGCTATTTGGTCATTCGATTTAGCGCAACACGATTTTCTGACATCGCGACGTTGTACTTTTAGCATTCTAATTCATTTGTAGCATTCAAATTAGCACTTTGTGCACTAAAATTAATGGTCAATATACATTTCTCGTTTTTTAAACACTTTCTATAGCTCTTTTTTTTTCTTTCAAGATCGTTTTTTTTTCATGTGTATTTCATCCTATTTTATTTTCTTGCATTTATACTCTTTATAACTTTTAGATTTATCAGATATTCATCAGCCTTTAAGTTTGATTGTTAAAAAAAAGATTTACTGTACATCTACGGACTTGATGGTCTCAATATTTGTGTAAATTTTCATGTAAGGAAGTTGTTTGTCTTGTGTTTCATCATAAATGTATCACAATTTCATTATGGAGGAAGGGTACAATATTGTGACTGGGGTAGGTGTTTTCGTGTCCCCACTTTTCCGGGGTATATGAACATGTCCGTTCAGAGATGCCATATCCCTTGATTTCGCCCCTTCTTTACCTAATGTCTGACTACAAACATATGCTTTGTCCTCAAAATTAATATATTGAATAACAGAAAAGACCCCAATAGCAAATCATGTATTTAATTGCATTTTTTTAAAGCTGTAAACGTGTGTTGCATTTCTTCCCCCTAACATTCCTAACTTGAATAAACATAGTTCGAATACGAATGACAGGTGTTAATTTGAATGATAAAAATGACGCCTCGACAAGTGACGATTAATTTGAATGCTAGTTGAGCAGTTTCTAAATTGAATGACAGATCTATGAAATCCTTCGACCAAAATCCTAAATTAAATACAAAATCGGGAAAATTGAATGATAATTGGCATGGCAAAGATGATCTGCGCTAACTTAAATGCAAAGTAAATGAATTCGAATGACAAACTCGCGAATTTGGCCGGGAAATCTATAGTATAGGATTTCCCGGCCAAATTCGCGAGTTTGTCATTCAAATTAATTTGTCTTGCGTTCAAATTCGACGGTTTTAGTGCAGTCAGGTATATCTCGGGTTTATATTCCCTTTCCTAGTTTTCAAATCTATGAAATTTTCATTAGAATCTACGTATGTTTCATTCAAATTAATGAACAATGTGCTTCTTTCGCTATTTGGTCATTCGATTTGGCGCAACACGATTTTCTGACAACGCCACGATGTACTTCTAGCATTCTAATTCATTTGTAGCATTCAAATTAGCACTTTGTGCACTTAAATAATTGATGGGCAATATACATTTCTCGTTTATTATACACTTTTTATAGCTCATTCTTTTTCTTTCAAGTTTGTTTTTCCATGTGTATTTCATCATATTTCATTTTCTTGCATGTATACACTTATACTTATTAGATTTACCTGATATTCATCAGCATTTAAGTTTGATTGTTAAGAAGAAAAAACGACTTGCATCTACGGACCTGATGGTCTCAGTATATTTGTAAATGTTTATGTAAGGAAGTTGTTTGTCTTATGTTTCATCATAAATTTATCATAATTTCATCATAATTTCATTATGGAAGAAGGGTACAATATTGTGACTGGGGTAGGGACTAGAGTCAACTTTTTGAACATGATTCATTATTTAGCCATGTCTTTAGCCATCGATCTGCTGGCGGGCAAGTAAACTATGAAACTCTTTAAGAAAAACAGAGAGGTGTGCTGGGTATAAGAGACGATGTGAATTACTTTTGTAAAATTCAGAGTCTGTAGTAAAAAGGGGCGATTGAGGGTACCCCCACCTTTCCCGGGTATATGAACATGTCCGTGCAGAAATGCCATATCCCTTGATGTCGCCCCTTCTTTACTTTATGTCTGACTACACCCATCTGCATTGTCCTGAAAATAAATAAATGGAATAACAGCTTAGACCCCAATGGCAAATCATGCATTTTAACTGCATTATTTAAAAACTGTAAAAGTTTGTTGCAATTCTCCCCCCTAACATTCCTAACTTGAATAAAAATATTACGAATACGAATGACAGGTGTTAATTTGAATGATAAAAATTACGCTTCGACAAGTGAATATTAATTTGAATGCTAGTTGAGCAGTTTCTAAATTGAATGACAGATCTATGAAACCCTTCGACCAAAATCCTAAATTAAATACAAAAACTGGAAAATTGAATGATAATTGGCATGGCAAAGCCGATCTGCGCTAACTTAAATGCAAAGTAAATGAATTCGAATGACAAACACGCGAATTTGGCCGGGAAATCCTATATAACCATTAAACAGCATTTCCTCGTAATGCAGATCTGATATCAGAACTCAAGGCAATCTTTAACACGTTATACTCCGGTATATAACCATCTCTCACTCCCCCTATACCACTTATTAATTAAACATCGGCACATTATTGCAAATAAGTGTTTATGATGGGTCCTAAATACCAGTCCAAGACTATGAGCGAGACTTTATTATGTGTGTCCGCAAAACAAAGGGGAGATAATAATTAGCTGAACATTCTCAGTACAAGTTAACGTTACTCTATGGTACTTGGTAAATGAACGATTTGTATCTACTGCTTCCCCTTGGGTCACATAGGTTTATTGCTTCTTTAGATGGCTTTATTAAGAATACACATTGTCAAACATACATAAATTACCCGTTTTGAATTAGCCTTACAAACAAAATGATATTTGAAACGTTTCATTTGGTTTTACTAACAGAAGTTTCTTCCAGAGAGTCCAATTTAAAATAATTAAATACCGCAGCACTAATGTTAACTAAATGATACATGCAATAATTATCCTCTTGCCGCACTATTAATGTTAATGGTTAATACATTCCGGATTTCGAGTTGCAATCTCATTTTTAAATCAAGGTTTCGTGCACAGTCATAACAAAAACTAATAGGGTAATCAATACTTCTTTTGAATGTGTGTATATGTGAGGAATTTATTGATTGTCCTTTATGCGTGAATGACCATGTCTAGTTTCTCAGAACTGACTCATCTCTTTATCATCTGGCAACCAAGATGGGGTGTATTTCTTTGATAGCCTGTTTATTTTTCGCACTGATTCATGAAGTACCAAACATAAATATTGACTTGGTTACGTTTACTTTTTCTTTCCGTTTTGTCTCCTTTTTGTGTGTGTGCATCCGTCTGAATCATCGGCCTATACCACATTTTGGGGGTGTATTTATTTTCTTCACCATCTTTTTGTCTTTTGACTTGCCATCATCTCTAAGGAAGTGTCTCCGTGTGGTATTTCATTGTCATTTATTAATTCAGTGTTTTGGGAGCTCACGTGACGAATGGGCGTACACTGGTTTCGCCCAATGCCTGCATTCCACTGGAATACTTTTCATAGTTGACATTCAACTTATTCTTCACATTTTCCCTTCTTTTTCCTATTCAAGATCTTTATACTTTTCCTAAAAGCTGCCCAAAATAGAGTCAAATATTATTTAAAGTCCATTTTTAAAATTGTGGTTAAGTACCCCCAAAGATGTGGGGGCAATGGATGAAGTGCTTTCTACTTACACAAGGTGCTCTATATAAAATACCTTTTGCCTAGGCCATTTTCGTCATGAAACCACATTTTATGCAATGCCTTTGTGAAGCGCTTCGATGCGAATTATTTCATTTACCTTTTACGAAAAAATGTACATGACAATATCTCAATAGTCAGAATTAAAATTTCATACATTAGTTGTTGCTAGGTAGGACAAACTTTATGGATTGCCCTACCTAGCAACACTTAATATATGCAATTTGCATTCTGATTATTGAGATCGATATAAATATATACGTATAAATTTGGTGACAATACGAAAACCTATTGGACTGCATTGAACTTTTTCGTCTACTGCAGACTCCTTCATCCTCTTTTACCCTTCACTCCCTTCTCTTATATCTCTATATTTTCTTGTATTACTGGAGGATCTGCCCAAGACAGAGACACCAGCAAATAACACATCACCCCTTATCTGAGTTTGAAGTGGAGGCCGACTTCGTCAAACAAAGATACATCAACGATAGTTTAGACAGGATGTACGAGTCCTTGAGGTATCGCTCCTCCATCTTCCAATTATCTTCTGAGATAAAAAGACGTTGAGAGCCCTGGGACCCGTTTCACAAAGCCTTTTTTCAATGACAAATTACAAAAATCAGTGACAAATCTGCTGATAACCAATCAGAAGCAAGGATTTCACTAGCTTATAACAAAGACTGTCATTTGTCACTGATGACAAGTTTTGTGAAACGGGCCCAGGTATGCAGTTGTATTTGTACAAGGTTCGTCGCTCCTTGGTTAAAGACGGGCTTCTTTGAAACAAGGAAGGTTGAATCTTTTTCTTGAGCACTGTGGTACATAAACTCTCAAGTGAAAGGTCCTAGATTCGAGTCCTCGCTCAATAAGGTCGACAAGGTGTTTAACCCACATTTCTGTCCTCCTCGACCCATGTGTATAATGAATACCTGGAAATGTTATGCATGGGTCTCAGGAAGTTCAATGATGAGGCTGCGTAACTAATGAAACTACCCGTGGTAAAATTCGATTCTTTACATGCTGGTGGTGGTGACCCGGTGTTATTTAGGGTACGCATGTGCATGTTCCCTCCTAAGTCCGGTGTGTAAAACGGGCTTTTGTGTACTACGAGCCGGACTTTGGTGCGTGAAAAGTACCCCTTTACCAGACATTTTGGTCACACGCATGGTATCCCTCCGATCACGGAGTGGGGGGGGGGGGGGGGGGGGCATGGGTGGTGGTTATTTTACCTGACTGCTAAGAAAGCATTAATGCTTGTAAGTAAGCAACCAGACGGTCGACGGCTTCAGGTCCTCTCCGAGGGACCTGCAATAATGACGATTAATGCCTTACCAAAGGGCACTAGCGCATCGACTTGGTTTCGAACCCGGGTCACCGGAATACGAGACCACTGCTCTACCAACTGAGCTATCGCGCCTACCTTGTTTTCTTCTTACTTATGCAATAATTCGAGTTGACCAACATACTGTAGAGAACAAGGTGTGACGTGGGTGTCGATCCCACACCACCCCTCCTCCTCGTGATGCCCTTGTTACTCGAGTCTTGTATCGCTTGAGTCTGGAGATTATCTATTGATGAAGAAAGACCCGCAGACGTAAATAATCAACTTTGATTGATACATGTCTGTACAAACATGGCGAACCTACTCTATCAACTACTCAGACACATTAATTGTGTGATTCTTCAAAGTCTGCATTTGTCTTGATTAAAGTCACTTCGGAGAAATTGTAAATGTTACGCATGAGAAGGGATGTCCACTTCAAATTATAAAGTAGTAGACCATGTCATTGGCACCTGAAATGGACTCTCCGTTTCATCGCAATTCCTTTTAAATAATTAAATTCACAGACACTACAGAATAGGAAAATAAAGTCATGTCTGATTGTTCAAACATGACACCAAGGACAAGGAATTGCCACGAACATTCATTATATGTTATTGTTTTAGGGATATCTGAAAGTAGGAGTTGTGGATTAAATGTCACATTAATTAAACAGTATTGACCCTTGACCTCTTAAAATAGTCGTAATTATTTAATTGTAAATTCAAGTATTTTTAAAATATTTTTACAGATAGTCTGTTAAATACTGCACATGGTGAAATTCACATATAACCCGGAGTAAAAAAATTGAGGAAAGGCGCATGAAATATCTTTCAAAAGATAGATGATACGGCATAATTAATGTAGCAATTGAATAAACAAAAAATGACAAATGAATAAGGTTACAATATGTATGACAAAAGCTTTATTATAATCATCATTGTTTTATATAAACATTTTCAGATGTTTAGACGGTACCAACGTATACAGGCGATGGAAGATAAAAGCAGTTCTGATAACATAACATTATTTCGAATAGTACATAAATGAATCTTATAGTAACGATAGCATACGAGATCTGATTTCGGTATAATGCTACATAGATATGGATCATTGATTTCAGACGGCAGTTAATCAGTTTCCCCGTGAACAAGTGGTACATTATACATTCAGGAGGTAGATCTGACATAGCACCAATATAGGGTGTAAATGTAAATATAGTATATTTTAAAAAGTAAATATAAGTATATCGAAAAAGGCGCAACACACAATGCTTCAGCATGATATAATTAAAGTGGCACGAAAGGGGGGGGGGGGGGTCAATACTTGGTCTCGTTTTGTAAACAGTTGCGATAAATCGCAACTTATTTGCGATTGATATCAACCGCAACTATGCACATACGAGACAGGGGACTGCAAACTTGCGAATGATTCGGACCATTCGCAAATCTTTATGAGACTGGGTCCTGGATTTATTTTCTTCTAAAATTAGTCAATGAAATAATGTGAATTGTCTTGAATGTATCGAATATCACCACTTTATATCTGATCTCATTTTGAATGATAATTAAATACTGCTAATTACCTCTAAATAATCGTCCAAACAAACATTCTACTATGGCATACAGGTTATTGTGGATGAGTATCTGTTCAAGGCTGTGGCCGGGAACTGATTAGCCCAAAATTAAATACATCGAAATTCTTTTCTCCGCAACATAGATGTCGTCGAAATAGTCGACTACTCATTTGCTATGACTTTTTTTATCCGCGTTTCTGTCTGTTCTGCATTTTGCAAAATTAATGCGTATGGTCTAAGGCGATCTTCAAAACACATGTCGGTTGTTATTTCCCAGAACATTATTCTGTTGTTAGAAAATGTGGACATTGCTCTTGTAGCTAAACAAGCTACATTATCATTTCCATGTGTACTTTTTGGCGGCAGTTATCTCCCTGCAGTTAGGCCAGTCCGAATAGATAATACTATTTAGATAACATGATACCATGGGCTATTAATGTTTGTTATGTCCAGTTGGACGCTGCAATAAAACACATTTAATCGTCCCTCGTGTTTTACGACGCTTTTGAAATCGGGGTACGTCCTATTGCGCTGGACGGGCGGGCGACGCGTTGAAGAGGCCATCGCTGTTTTTCAAGACAAATTAGATGTCTTATTTACAGTTTAAGCATTTGTTAACAAGTACCAATTCTGACCTAATACATGATGGGTCGGGATTAATAAATGTCAGACCAGGTGTTTGTGGCGGCTTTATATCCTCTCATATCACAATGTCCTCAGAATATTCCATTTAATCAGAGCCAAAAGGGCGTTAGCACCAATTCTGACTTTGGATTTTGGCTCTCAACCGTGTATACAGATTGTATCTCAAGGGGTCGCGAAACATTACGGCAATGCCCTATTTCTTCAGGTTGGTTGTTAATACCTGCGATTCGTTGAAACAGGTCTTGATTCTAGAGATGTTATCGATCATCTTGATGTAATAGACATATTAAAATACCACCACGGAGCCGAGATGGCGGCCATAATTACATGATCAAAGATGTTCGCTACAGGCCGAAGGTCTCTCAAGGATGAAATACGTCATCTTTTGTTCTCTTTGTTGATTGTCCCTTCGAGTTTCACGGCCAAAGCTAGACCAATAATGGCAGTTTGCGTCACCGAGAAAACAAATTTCTGGTCAGTTGTTATCATTCGTTTCGCATGTATGAATGTGTATCAAGAGTGAGTTTCAACGGAGACCCTATCCTGTCTGTACTTCATAATGATTAGGGTACGGTATAGAGACCGGCGCCATTTTGACCCGTCCCTAGGAGTATGGTTACCGTGGTAACGATGCGCCCAATAAAGGACAGATATATATCTCGTCAATTTTGTTAAGGTTCTTTAGATCACGAATGAGATGGGATAATATGTTTAGATTAATTGCAATATAATAGGTTACTAAACGATGACGACGATCATTAGCTACGCGAAGCAGAATCGTGATATATATTTTGAAGTTTACAATTATACAACAGTCTATAAGCGATACAAAATAGTGCTTTACCTCATTTCAGGTTTTGTAATAAACACCTTTTAGAGTAACAGTATGGAAAGCTGATACAGCTAAAACTCAATTACAGTTGCAAACTTTCAAAAACCAATAATTTCCCTTTTCTATTTCCAGTTAGTTCACTTCCGAAAAAGGATAGTTAACGATCATCCTTTGATAAAATTTGTCACCTTTCCGTATACCATGCGAGCTATTCATGCTTGAAATGAAGATGTTGTATATATTGGAATAATTAATTAAACTTAAAATTCAATTGCATCGTGGCGTAGCTACGGAAGACAAGAGCCCCAACCGAATGGTGAAAGAAAGAAAATAAATGGAGAGGGGAAGGTAAACCTGGTAAAATTATAGGACACCCCCACCCCCTCCCCCATAATCGGTGGCATCGTTTCTTTGAATTATGGCATATTAAAAATCGCGCTGCGCCATTGTTTATCAGCAATGGCTAGATGTTGTAACATTAGAAACTTATTGACGGTGATGGCGGTATTACACATTGCGTTCTTGTCAAAATTGGCAGGATCTAAACGGATTTCCAGCTGTCGAAACGAAACTGGAAATATTTCAGATTGCCCTGCGGATAAAAATGTCGAAATACTGTATAGGGACAGCAAGCTCGATCATAATTGATATAAAGTCCAGCTTTCAGGAGGTGACCAGATTTCTTTCGGAGACATTATATATCCGATCAATCCCCAAATGGTTACTGTATTTTTGTTCCAGGAGGTACCCACACCACTGATATCTGATCATGTAGAGGAGTTTGATTTGAGAAATAGGCCTTTATGGTAGAATCATGGAGATAATATACATACGTATCCCAATGGTTGAATATAGAAAAGGTTTCTGAAAACGAAAATTGATTCTGCCATATCTACATATTCTGTGCCCTATAATCATGGTAGGAGGAGGGGGGGGGGGGGGTAGAAACCATAATATACCTCTACCATTTATACATACGTCAATAGATGAACGCAGATGCTTTTCAATACTACTGATCGTATATTAGGAATGGCATTTTGATTTTACTGAACTTCGTTATTAGATAACATTAGGTTAAATCTGTTTAATATTAGTGACATAATGCCACAAATATTCCCAACACTCTAGATTGTGAAAACAAATTTGTTACCATTGATACCGAAGCAAGAATTTTAGATCTTACGCTAGAATTTAAATGGCACATTAAATTTCAATTATTAATACCATGACTGTCTTTATATCATGCAAAATAAAATCGACACAACTTGTTATCAGTAATAAAGCAATCTTAAGCAAAATTGCAGGAATGCTAAATTGTAGCGAGTGTAACTCGGGTTAAAGGGGAAGTCCACCCTGAAATTAAGTTAGTTTTAATAGGAGTAGAAAAATGAGAGAAACAAGTCAGTGAAAGTTTGAGCAAATTCCGATTAAAAATAAGGAAGTTAGGATTTTTTAAGTTGTGATCAATCAAACACAAATTGGCAACTCTATGACGTTAAATGCGAGCTCAACTTCCATTTGCTTAGTACTAAAAAAATCTAAAATTTTCATTCAAGTTTTCCCTCAAGAAAACTTTCAACCATACATGCACCCTAAATATAATAATTGCAAATATGTTTAGGAACAAATATATATTCCGTCATCAATAACGAAGAAAACATGATTTTATGGAATATTATACACAAAGCAAATGAAGGAGAGCTCGTATAATACGTCACAGAGTTGCCAATTTGTATTTGATTGATCACAACTTCAATAATTCATAACTTTCTTATTTTCATTCAGAATTTGCTCAAACTTTCACTCACCTGATTTTCTTATTATTCTGCCTCTATCGAAACAAACTTATTTTGGGGGTGGACTTTCCCTTTAAACTAGTGTAACTCGAGTCCAGCCCTTGAGGGGGGGGGGGGGGGCACTGTCAATATTTTGTTAATACAAAACGGAGCAAAAGTCTTTAACGCTTCCGATACTGCATGCTCAGACGGGGTTTGCTTTTGGTCTGCATCTCACGACCACCATGAGGAGGAGAACGATGACGTCGATGAAAGCTAATAGTTTAAACGTTGCGTTGTAGGATGAGAAGTGATCCGCAACCATGCCTGAAAAAACAAAGAGGGCATTTTGAATACACCATGTTGATCTGAATCCAGTGGCGTAGGCCTACGCAAATTTTGTTCTAGGAGGGTGTTTGAGGGGGGGGGTGGGGTAGTGAGCAACAATTTCTTTTTTTTTCTTTTTTGCCCCCGAAATTAGAAAATCGCGCCGACCAACAATAATTCGCTCAGTGGGGGGGGGGGGGGGGGGGGGGGGGTGGGGGGGGGGGGGGTGGGGGGGGGGGTAGTGAGAGATTTTTTTTTTTTAGGGGGGGGGGCTTACGGAGTATACATATTTTTTCCAAACAAAATTGAGTTTTTTTTTTCTTTATTGCAATTAATAACATTATAAGTTTCTGTAAGCAGTTAGAACTATTCAGTTTATAATCGTGTTTTATCAATTTCATTTCAAATCAAGGGTGAGAATCTTTGGGAGAATAAATTGTTGACATTAATCTTGTCAAAAAAAATTTTCTCGCTGTAATGAAGGTTGTAAATCAGATTTTAACCTTTCAAGCTACTTTAAAAGTATGTTTGTTTAAATTGTGATTGCTTACAAAAGAATTAATTGCTCATTTACAATATAGGTTTTTGGTGATTCCTTACCACTCAAATAGCCACCAAGAAACATCCCGAATCCGATAAAAACTTGGTCGACTGCATACGCGACATCATACTTTTCGAAAGACGCTCTATCCCTCACGATCAGGTGTCCCAACACCGCCTTCCCTCCTACTGCCATTGCGGAGATACATGTCGTCACCAACATGGCGTAGTAGTTGACGAAATACACATCGCAAAGAAGAGCGGCGATGTTCAAGGTTGTAGCGAAGAGATAGAGGGTGACAGGTTTGACAAGGCTGTTCGTAAGAAACCTACAGCAACCCTGCTGAAGGTATTCCCTACTGCAGCTGAGAAAGTGATGATAATGGTGTCCCAGACAGAGATTCCCCTCTGCAGAGCATGTGGTACAAGAAAGGAGTGCCAACCGCTCCAAACCATATGCGACGCGAAAGTTACACCATATAGCACATTGAACACAGGATCCACGTACAAATCAGATTGGCGAAGGCTGTT